>JAVYIG010007685.1:0-98576 GCA_035222895.1 Strongylocentrotus droebachiensis | reverse complement strand
TAAAAATGTTAAAAACTCACCTAATCCTGCCTTTTTATCAGTAAAGTCCTTCACACAGCGAACAAAGTTGTGTGCAGTCCTATGGGGCTCGATCTCATGTAATCGCTGTATATGAACCGGAAGGTAATCGCAACTCTGTGAAGGTCAAGTCACGTGACGAGATCGCCCGAGTAGCACGCGCGGAAGCAACTGCTGTAGCAGACGACGCGACGTCTATACTGTGTGCAATGTAAATTTATAGCGTAATCGCCCAGATTCATTCATGATTCAGGCAGAAATTATTCAGCGTACGTAGAAACTGCCATGGAAACGAGAATGCTCAAAGAAGTTGTGGATGATGTGCTCGGAAGTACTTTTGTACTGAAACAAAAACAGGAGTCCATGCTCATAAGCGCTGCCAAAGGAAATCACACCATGGGGATCCTTCCCACTGGATACGGAAAAAGTTTGATTTATGCCCTCCACGCACCACTTTTGAACAAAGTAGGCATATTGTGTTTTTAAATGTAGCTGTCGTTTTTTTTATTGTCTTAATATTTTTTGTTAATCAGCTTTCTTGAATGGAACATGCAACAGAAAACAAGCGCCGTTTAATATGATTTTGTATAAGTTAATATTAAGGCATTGCCGTATATATACAAACTAGGGGGTATGTTTGACCTTTTTTTTTTTTTTTTTTTTTTTGCCAGTGTTTCATGATTTTTTTAGAGGGGGACAAAATATCAAATGTCCCCCCTCCTATATACGATTTGAGGTTTAACTTGTATTTTTAAGATTATATGCGACTTTTTGGTGTTTTAGTCGATGTGAGACCTTTCATTTTTCTCTTGTCAGTTTGTTTTGGAGTCGTTTGTTGGTTTTTACCTACCTCTCCACCTCACTTATTTATTTTTTGAAGAAAAAAAAATCACCAACAAGTTGAACAACAAGGTTTTTGTTAGTTTGTTCGTTTGCTTGTCGGAGAGGTGGGTCTCTTGCACGTATCCTGATGGAATAAGGCTCTGTCATGGGTGTAAAGGGGTGTAAAGTAAACTCTCATTTTGTGTTGTTGTAGTTGTTTTTTGGGGGAGGCCGTTCTCAAGGCCATCGTTTTGATCTTCTTTGCCGCTCCTTAGCCCCCCCCCCCCCTCCGTTTTGGAATTGGTAGCGGCACACCCCCGTCAAAATAACAGTCCCCCCCCCCCCCCCCCCCCCCGGGGGGAGTTATACAACCTCCACAATCTTTTCCAAATGTGTCATAAGTATATGCACGCCACGGGTTAGGTGCTCCCGACCCACTCATTTTACATGAATGCAAAAAGGAATGAGACGATCGAGATTCATTCATGCTGGTCTAATTTCAGATCATTATTTTATTTGCATGCATACAGTATACATTCATCGGATAGCGGGCCTTAAAAAGTCCGTCTGATCATGCAATGAGATACCAGGCCCAAATAAGGAACGGAACGGCATACTTCCCATAATTATGTGGATGCAAGACCAGCCAAAAAAAACAAAAAAAAAAAACAAATACAAAAAAACAAACAATAACACACATAAATGAATGAAAATAAAATATAAAATTAAGGTTTCAAAATTAGGCAGAGCTGCTGGAAAATGTACTGGTTTTGTCCCAATCACAATCGGTCTTAAATGATCACTTAAAGATATAATAATAATCAATAAAATAAGATTGGTGGGACCAGCCCCCCCCCCCCTCCCCATTCCCATCCTGCAGCATAGTGAATATGATTATATTTAACCAAAAAGAAAATTGAAGAAACTAATAACATTCATATTCACTGTCTAAAATATATAACTAACAAACACAGTTATATAGTTACCTTTACAAATGTATGATAAACTAAAACCTGTGCATGCATTAATCTTCTTCTTTTTTTTTTTTTTTACAGCTGAATCCACAGAAAACACACATAACCCTCGTAGTAAGTCCGCTTAAAAGTCTAATGCTGGACCAGGTGCGCAGATGGAAGAATCTTGGCATCAGAACTGCGGCCATTCTTGGCCATTCAGGTCATGACATGGACAGGGAGACTGAAAACGGTAATTCAAACAGCAACGAGAGATTTTACACGTTGTGGGTCATACAGCGGATTAATACCCAGGTGTCCCAGAAATAAAGTGGAACGAAGATTTTTCAGTATGCTTGCCTTAATTCAAAAGCTACATATTTGGTTTTACATTATTGGATAAATCATTTTCTACCAAAGACCAAAGAGAATGATGCCAAGATTGTTGTAAATGGTTCAGTAATTTTGATTCTATGCCCGTTTCTTTTAATACAATCATTTTCAAATTTCGCATGCTTTTAGCGACCAATATATAGGAGTACTTGTGTCGGGAATGGCGTGTAACATGCGTCCGTTTTCCCGATTTCAGTTTTTCTTTTGTTTGCATGCATCAATGGGCTCCCCCCGAACATTCGAAATTTGAAAATGACTTTATTTAAAGAAACGACATGAATCAACACTACTCAATCAAATTCAAAGATCTAATTAGTATCATTCTCCTCGGTAGAAAATTCTTTACCCAAATGATGCAATAAAATTATACATTAAGGATCGTCATCACTTGTATAGGTAGGGGCGTAATAGCATTACCATAATTTACATCACAACAAATAGTGCTTCTTCTTGCCACAGTTATGGTTAAATATATGGTAATAGTGTATAACATTATTATTATTGAAGTGATAATGCAAAACATCAAATCCGATGTACAATAAAATAGATAGACGACATACACTGTAAAAACTGGGGTGTTAAAATTGACACCAGTCGGTTTTAGTAGAGGACTACACCTTCAGGTATTAAAATTACTACCTTAGAGTTTGGACATAACACCAAAAATGTTAGAATAACACCATTGGGTGTTGAATTAACACCACAGATGTAAAACGCATGGCGTTGTCCTCTATGTACACCCCGATATCAATATAGTTCTTGTTGTATCTGTTGATAAGAAATACAAGTGGAATAGATGTGGGATGTGATTATTTCACGTGTTTATATACAGAATGCACTCGATAGAATTTGACATGAATGCATCGATCACAACGTTCCTGTTATTTCTTCATTTATTAAACAGACCTGATGAATGGAGGGACAGACCTCGTTTTTACTTCCCCGGAGGCCATCCTGTCCCCTAAGTGGTGGCAATGGGTGCGGAAGTTTCAAAACAGGATTTCGTTGCTGGTGCTAGATGAGGTTCACTGCTTTACAAAATGGCATGTTCTTGAAAATTATTTATATATTTCAAGCCATTATCATACAAAATACATGTCTTTTAAAAGCTTATCACTTTTGTTTCTGCTAATCATGTGATTACATGGGCCCATTCAAGATAGCTCTGCATTATGAAGCTGCGTGAAAGTCTTAAACAGCAAGCGAGTTTGCAAAATGCGCCTTCAAAATGTGACATATTCATATAAGACAAAATAGGTATTTCCTCTTCATCGTTTACATAATGAAGGCCTATACATATACTCTGCACCAATGTCATTTTCATAAATATTAACAAGGAGCTACGTTTTCTGAGCTCAGTTTACTTCACTCATGCACAGTGGGATGTGCACTTTCACATGAAGACACTAATTATAAACCATAATTACACATTATCAAATTCACAACATTCACTGATAGGTAAATAGGTCAAACGAGTCAATTTTACCAATCATTTGTGTTCATCTTACAGGGGTCTTACATTCAGGGAGGAGTACCTCCGGACCACATCTTTGACATCCAGGCTGGCATGCCCTATAATGCTTCTTACAGCCACGGCAACAAACAGAATGGTCACAGAAATACTTCAAAACCTGAATCTCCGCAGGGAAGAAGTAGAAATATTCGCCGCTATTCCCAACAGGTTGGTTATACCTTATCATCATAAGCAGTTAATGTGAATGATCATTATTAATGATTTCTTCAAGTCAATTGATCATGATCATAGTATACATACATAGTATCTACTACTGAACTTCTCTTCCCTTATTGTAATAATAATTATGTGAGAAATCTTAAAGGAAAATGAAAATCAGACAGCAAAAACAAAATAAGAATACAGCCCTGCAGGGTTGCGACTAGGAACATTTATAAATAATAAATATGGTTAAGAGTGATCAGGGGTATATCAAAGATTTTAATAGGGACAGGGTTCAACAGGGGGCGGAAGGAGAACTTGCGCGCTCGCAAATCTACATTCTGCATGATACAAAATATCAGTAAAATGCAGTCAATATCTTTATGTATTTATTTATGCATTTATTAACATTAGATTATTATTATTTTTATTGTTGTTATTATTATTATTATTATTATTTTTTAATTATCATTATTATGATGTCGATGACTATTATTGTTGTTACTTTCATTGTTATTATTCTCTTTCATTTAATTTATTTATTTGTTATATTTTGTTTTGTTTGTTAGGAATTCAAACATGAGTCCGGTATCAGGGTATTAGCCAATCAAAATCGCGAATTTCGAGACTTATGTTTGAGTTGCTGAATTGGGTTTGATATCAGCTTTTATACCACAGGGTCCAGGGTTTCATAATTACTCGGATAGGCCCTTTTGAATATCATAAATGAATCATAAGGGAATTGACAGAACTTTAAATCGGACAGAAACCTGTGTAATACTCGTTATCAGTTGAGGCACATTAATTGTCTACAGCAGAGAGTCATAATGTCATAAACTATTAGGCTACATACGGACATTTAATGAAATCTTGTGTGTAAGGAGACTTTTAAGGAATATATGAATAGCTCTGTGGATATGACTGAGTTCATGTACCTTTAATTGTTCTATCCACAGACCAAACATTCATCTATCAGTGGTTCCGGTGAAGGACAAGTTTGAAGCCATTGGATGGTACTTGGATGAATTAAAGGAGAAGGGTGTCGATGCTGCAAAAACCATCATTTATGCACGGTAAATAAATTTTAAAACGCAATTTTCATTTTTCTTACGGAATTAAGTTTTATGAAGGTTTTCATTTTCAATTAACTAGTATGTCAAAACTTTAGGCGAATCTTTATGACAGCGATGCGTTCATTCTTACGTTTAACGTTTTGCAATATAAAGAATTATGTTCACATTATAAGGGGTCAATTTCATAAGGAGTTACGGTTAATCGTTACTTTGCTCAATAAACGGTTTTCCGTTCAGTTACAATTTATATCACTTTCACTATTGTTGACTGGATCTTAAAAGAGGCACACGTGGATTAGCTTCAATATCCTTAATAATGTCACTAAGTATTGTTCTTTCAGACAAATCGACCACGTTGCTGAACTCTACACATGGCTCAACGAAAGCCTCGCCGAGTCCGCCCATGCTCCAGGACCAGGGCAGTCTTGCAGTGTGGAAAGTAGACTGATCGAAATGTACCACGCATCAACGGACTCAAAGAGTCAGGAACGAATATGTCGTAACTTTTCCACCGAAGGTTCTAAGCTGCGCTGCGTTGTAGCAACAATAGCATTCGGTTTGGGTGTCGACATCGCCGACATTGATCAGGTTATCCACTGGGGATGCCCTAGTGATGTCCTCTGCTATTGGCAAGAAACAGGCCGATGCGCGAGGGATGGAAGACCCGGAAAAGCCATTATGTATCTGCCACCCTTTTCAGTCAACAAGAGATGGGTTGATGAAGACATGAGGGACCTTGTCCAATCATCCCGCTGCATCCGGAAATCGGTGTTGAACACGCTCTTCGTGCATGGCATGGAAAAGGACAATGTACAGGTGATGTCATGCTGCTCAGTTTGCGACAGTGCTAAGTAATACGGGACCCATAGCATGTATCCATTTCTATGAGTCAGTGCACAATTTAACACTGCGACGCTGTGCATCCATTCTCGTAGAAAGTGCTTTCAGCTTTTTACCAAGGTTCTTTGGATTTCGCAACACCTCTTTATGGTCGAACCCTTCAAAGCCTTTGTGTTGTCTGAAGGGCAAGTATTCAAACAGTCCAAATCCATCGTTCTCATCCACAAACAATGCAACATCTTGTTTGTATACATCCTCTGCTTTCTTCCTAGTTGGCGTCTTCATGGAGACGATCCCGGCATCACTGAACATGATATCCAGGTACCTACCAAATGGTCCTGACATCTTGGCACATCTCTGCGCGTGTTTCTCAGTCACATTTCCATGAGCGAAGTCGATCATACCTGCAAAAATTGATACAGAAAAAAAAACAGTTAAAATATAATTGTTGAGAAGATCAAATCAACCTTGATTTATAATTGCATATCACGTCACCTACGCACAACGCAAAATGCGTCAAACATTGCAACTGACATACCCTTGTAGTCCATGTTAATGTGCTCAGTACCAAGGTCCATCCCTATGTTTCCTCCGGGCTTGCCAGTGACATTGATGACTCTGTTCCAGATCAAATTGTTCCTGATGTCAGAAGGAGCAAATCCACCGATACCTGATGCCATGAAAAAACAATTTGCGAAATCTAAAACCAACATTTCACCAACATGACCAAGGAAATACTTTCTACTTTTCAAACCCCTCGTTCGAGGATCATTTCATGATGTTCAAAGGATCGCATGGGCACCATCCCTTTAACGTTAACTAGCTAGGTCACTATTAGTTTGAATGCACATGCCATCATTATGACCGTTCATCAGTATACACTTTATTAATTGTGTGTTTGCCAGCGTCCTTCTTTCGGCAAATGGCACAAATCTCCTATCTCTTAAACAATGCTTAATCTGTTTATCCCCAAACTCACAATATGCACATCCTGGAGGATTCGTTGTCTAGTACACCTAATCACAAATGAAACGGACGTATTCTATGTGCATTTCAAGTGGAAGTGGGTCTAAAAGATGATGTGATGATGTGGCACACAGAATATATTTTTGGCACATAATAATAAGTTTATCGTGAGTGTCATGAAGTCTTGTCCTGTCAGTTATTCTCGCATCGAGTCAAATGAATATCTTATCAATGTAAAATCTTATAAGTCTTCAAATTCCAGACTCACATGCTAAAAAGTAGTGGGCATTGATGAGGTACTTTGGGTGTCTCTTTGACCAGAAAGTTATGAGATCGATTTTCCAGTCTTCAACCATGACTGGTCCATTTCCAGCCCGAACTGCTGCTCTCCTGGCTAGATGTCGCAATCCTTCCAGAACGAGAGCTCTACTGTGGTTCAGCACATGGTCGTCGTTTTGAGAATCAAGGGCGCATTCTTCACTGCAATACCACTTCTCTGCGAAGATATATATATGGAATGCATTGGAACTAATGGATTTGTGAAAATTTGTTCCCTCTTCTTATTCTAAGGTACGGTTAGGGCTAATAAGATGCTTGTATAATTTATGATCGAACCTCATCAACTAGACTTTTGACATCCATGGAAAAAATGGGAATATGGAATATATAGTCCACGAATAGAGTTTTGGCTTGCATATCGCAGATTCTGGTAGAGTTTTATCCAGATAGGGACACCAAACGTTGCAGGATTAGTTCTATTTAGTGGGTTATCCAAACTTGCTAAAATGTTAATATTTGAAATTGTGTATTTATAATATTCCTGAAACCTTGTAACTATGAACAATTACAATATTCTTACCGGGTAAGAGATCAGTCAACTGAAGACCAATGCATCTGTGGTGATACCATTCATGACCCCTGCAGTTTCCTTTCAATGCGCACTGCGCCATGTTTGTGTTGCCCTCTGGATCGACTTTCCGCTGGCACACACAGTAGATGTAACTCGGACCACTCTCACAGTCGGCGCTGCAATACCAGTCTTTCTCTTTGTCTGGAGCAGCTGTCAACCCAACACAACTAAGGTGAAACCAAGCCTTGTGACATGTTGAACTGCAACACAGCACCATGTCGTCATTCTTTTCTGTATTAATTATTTTAAAAGGTTGGAAAAACATGTATCAGTCTTGTCGAATACAACTCAATTTTCTTTCAACAGAAGTTAGAGAAAACATTATTAAATTCATCCCCTAACTGATAGAGTGATATGTGTTTGAAGGATATCTTCTTTTTCTTCTATTGTCCACTTTTAAAATGCAACGCCCGTCTCCAAAACGAATTTGGGAGGTTTAAAATGCAGTTTAAGATAATTATGTTAGTAATGGCTTTGGAAAAAAATCGATATAGTGTACAATTCAGCTTGTAACTTATTTACCATTAGGTATGGCATTAATTGTCACTTGATTTTGGAAGCTTTTATCATATAATGAAACGGGAGCATATTCAGTTAAAAGTGCAAAAGAATAGATACTGGTACTGATGGACATGCCTACCAGATTTGCAGAGGCAATAGCCTAGTGCATCATCTGTTCCTTCAGAGGCCTCATTCTTGTATGCTTCTGCAGCTACTTGAACTGATGACTTATCGGGCTCCTGGTATATGTAGTCCACAACTTGTTGTGCCACACTCTTTACCCATTGGAGTTGTTCCTCTGTCGTTCCTTTAGCAGGGAAACTATCAGGGATGTCGTTTAGGGATGACGTTCCACAGAACTTCAATGCACAAAGGAGAGTGTACGCCTCGGTCACGAACTGCATAAATTATAAAAATGATTATTATAATGTGACTTTTAAGTTATGCTGGGATCATTCTTAAACTATCAAAACATCGTAACCCCCCCCCCCCCCCCTTTCTCCTTTTACTGACATTTCCATCATCATTTTTGTCAGTATAAGCTTTAATCTTGAATAATTGTCGCCATTCCAATCCACATTTTGAAACGTCTTTCTCCAATTTCAGTTACTTGAGGGAAATTCATCAACACCCCTCCCCCCTTCACATGAACACAAGCAAAAGCAACAAACGCACACACACACACACACACACACGCACACACACATACACACACTCACACAAATACGGCTTACCTCGTACATATCCCAGACATGCTGAACATTTTGCATCACGTCTTTTTTGAAGGAATGGTGATTGAAGTCGCATTTCAGTTGTGCAAGTGTTCCTCGTGCAGAAATACTTTGACCTCTGAAGAACACATTGTTCGAGTCCTATTATAAAGATTGGCAATATATCTGAATAACGTGATTTATGACATATTTTTCAATGATATCATTTACAAGCGATCATTTCAGTTTCTGGCTCTGACTTTGCAATTTACACGTCCTGTTTTGATTAATCGACAAATGAAGAGAATTTGACACCTAACCCTATCTTTTTATTGAACTGCAATATAATTTTTCCTAATCGACATTGTCATTCACGTTTTGAGACACAGAGCATAAAAGGTCATATAAGACGGTGAAAACTCTTTTATTTGATCAATTGTAATTTGCCAACACGTATTTACTGTGGTCCATGTAGGCATTATTTTAACAAGACCGTGGGAGGGGGGGGGGCATGACGCCCATGCTATTAACCCTCCAATTAAGATGATAACATGACTTTTAGACTCGAATATCATCTCACTTAAGAATTATATTGGGCTGCACCAGTGAGAATGTTCTTCCTTTCAAACTGACCTGCAATAGGAGGATCTCCTTGTGGAACTCCTGAGGTGTTGCAAAGAATGCGTCGAGTCTGTCCTCCCATCGTTCCCCGTTACTTCGCGCTCTCTGGGCGTGTAATATGCGTTCGATTGTCAGCCCGTCGCCACTGACGAGGGTCTGTGTTGGTGTTCCTTCGGTAACAGGCACATAGGTCTGGAGGCGCTCCAGGACTGAAATTGTCCCCTGCGTGGTACTAGGATTGGCGTTCACAACTCCAATTGTTACCTGTATTATAGGTAATTATTATCTGAATGTCAACATCTATTTTTCTTTGATAATATAATCTGAACTTATAGCAGTATGCCCACTATTTTCCTGGTTTCTCTCAGTATGAAGGTAGTTTAAAGTTATACTTCTAATCATTAGATATTACATTATCAACGCGAAGTGAACATTTAATTTGTCAAGTTGGTACTGGATAAACAACTAAGGCATACAATTTGAAGTACTCAAATCGGGCACTATAATTCAGATTCAAGTTAAAACAAACAAATTAAAAAAAGACTGTGAGTTGTATATTGAATAAGGCCTCTATAGCTGCACCCCTGGTCAAATTCTCACCATTTCAGACTTCTTAGCCATGGCAGCTGTTTGTGCGTGTTCTTGTGTGATGGGAAGGTCAGGAGATAAGCTCTCTAAAAAGCCCATATGCCTCCCCATGATGTTCGATACCACATCTACTAAGCGCATTCGCTGGCGGTTGAAGACTTCCGGTGAGGGCAAGAAGCTAAACGGGTCTAAGTCCTCTGCATCGCTCACTGTCGAGGATGACGAAGAAGCTGGCACCCTGTCCCTTGCCGCGTAGCACATCGTCTGAAGGAGGAATTTGTTGCTATGTGTTCTGCCTTGATGTTTTGCTTCACATCCCTTCTGCACGTTGTCAATACAGAGTCCAAATGTAGGAGGACCGGTAATGAACTTTAGCTTCCGACGTATTGTCATGCTCGGCGCTTCCTGATCAATTTAGGGAGAGAGGGATTTCGTATTATCCACATGTCAATTCATTTCAGCATAATATTAATTGAGAAGGAAACACCGATTTTTTTTTTTAGTGTTTTCGTGTTATCTAGAGTAAAAAAAAAGTCATACATTGCTACAAGAGGAAGCGGTCATTTCCTCAAACTATATCTCGATACTGCCAAGTTCTTACTAAGGGGACGAGCTGTGGGAATAAAGAGCTTTATAGATTTTAATACGAACAACTTTCAGAAAAAAGAACATAGTAGACGACTAGTATGGATGTACATAATTTTGTTAATTACTGTGAATATTCAAAATGGTGTATGACTCAAGTACACCCTATATTTCTTCACCTCAATTGTACACTTCCACTCTTTAAGTTGTTGGTCATGATTTTCCGCCATTCTATCGACATGGAACCTGACGCGCTCTGCTCCCATGGTGATGCCACTGTGATTGAGCGTCCGGAAGACTTTCTGGGACACTCCTTGGCGCCACAGTTCTATTCCCATGGTCGCCTGGACAAATTGGAAGCTGCGTGGCGAGTGGGTGTATAATGCCATGGCTAGTATAATTCCCATTCTGCGGTCGATGATTTCCTTTGCCTCTTTATCGGATAGTCCCCTTTTAATGGATAAGAAAAATAAGATCGTTTACGTTATTATCTTTCTTATAAGAAGCGTATAAAGTACTTTTCACCGCAAATTATTGCTTGGGAAACAGAATTTGGTTGTTGTACCCTCCCCCCCCCCCCAAAAAAAAAGTCCAATAACATGACACACAAAACCTCGGACTGCCAATTAAGGCTATCAGATTCGAAATATTAATTCAGTTGTTGAGTTCCTCTAACTTCTCCCGTCTCTATCTTAATGCCACAAAATCATATATTTACATAATTACGTATTGTGCGACACTAAATTGTCCTTTTGCATGTGTTTAGTTTATCTGTGTAATGTTAATTTATAATTTCTTATGTGAAGGAAAGCGCCCACAATCTCTCTTACTTTTCAATGACCCCGCTTTATCCCCCAAAGTACATAACTATGATCAGTGTGAAATGTATTCAGGTTATCACTTATCAGTACTACATGTTGTACCTCCGAGAGCCTTTCTTTCCTTTTGTTCTTCCTCTCTTGGCCCCTTTGACCGAAGGCATCATTGCCGAGATGCAACTGATTGAGAGTGGCATAATCTTCTCGGTGTCCTCTACAAGATCCTCCCAGCTGAATTCTGCGACATTTCCAATTGTCACTGGCTGGCTCAAGGCGCTTCCGGATCGCTTAATGGCTTTCACCTGATAAATACAATCAATCATACTTTAAATTGACTAAAGACATGCGAATACCACGTCGTTATTGTAGTTAAATTGTAAAGCATATGTTTGGTTTCTAATTTAGTCAAATAGTTAAATAACGTAGAAATTGAAACGTTTTCCCGACTCATGACTTGCCTGAAAATCGTTAATTTCATAAAATAATATCGTCTCGCTCTAGAAGCGTAGAAGGAAAATTGTTCAACCAAAATCGATGATACTGGTATCAATTTCTTTAGAATTACATATACACTAATCCATAAAGGCATAGACCGTGCCCCCACCCTCTAGCCTATAATAAAATTTCTTACTTCTTCCCGGATCATCTCTTGCGTGACCTGTAACAGTGCCTTCTTTGCTGCTGGATAATTCCCACATAATTGTCTGAATGCGAGGCGATATTGCGAATTTTCGACACTCGCTACAGCCCTCTCCTTTGCAGTGGTTGGTCTCGAACCAGATTCAGGAAAGAGAGACGGAAGCTCATCGTTGAGTTCAATGCTCATTGATGGTTCTGCGTCTAGAAGAGATGATGATGGCGATGATGGCGGAAGGTTTGTCTGCACGTGAGCATCTACTTGATCATTTGGTGACGATATACATCTTTCTCCTTCTGCGAATTCACCGTCACCTTTGAGTTGAGGAAGAGAAGCTTTAATAATAGTTTATTTTTCTGTGAGACATACGATGTGCTCAAGCTAATCTTGATGAATACGAATACTCCCGTGTCAAAACTTCATTGTGGAATATTTCGATATTGCTTATAAAGTGTTTAATGTTCATGTAATTATTAAGAAACAAGAAAAAAAAAGAGAAATGTATGTTGCATGCAGTTTTACTTCTCAATCCTGAACGGTTATGTATTTGGATGTATGTTACAGTGTTGCTTATCAATCCTGAACGGGAATGTACTTGGATCTAAAACTTTGTGAGCCCTAGAGTTATTTGACGAGATAAATTTTGCGCAGATGGCAACTTGCAAATGTGTAACACTTATTTGAGTAACTTTCCATTCCATTAACCGTTCTTCCGGGGAAAGAGATGCTACAGAAATAATGAATCGGGAGAAATATAATTCAGATTATTTGGGCCGGTATAATTATAGAGACCCCTCTATAAGATATATACCTATCGTTTTGCACATTTTGAACGAATTATATTTTTGCGAACCAGATTCAGGAAAGAGGAACGGGTTTTGCAGAGGTGGTTATAGAAAGAAAATACCTGGCCTCAGTATTTCTCGCGAGGGCGTGTAATCATGGTCATGTTGCACAAGAAGACATGATTCATGCGGAGTGTCCTGCGCTTCCTCCACGGATCCGTTAGGTCTTGGTGCATGGAGGTCAGGCGTCGGAAAATGCGCGGGTCGCTTTGCAGCTGGAGTTGAAAGTCCAGGTGATGAATGTTCTGGCAAAAGTGGAGAAATGAAATCATAAATGAATAAATGAATGAGAAACGGAACACGGACCATATCCTTAATTAGTTAAAAACTTCAAAATATTTTTAAAGATTATATGTTATGTTTCAAATAGCATAACATCAAATGATTTAATGTTTGGGGGTTTAAAAATTCAGAATTTTGATGCAACCCCCCCCCCCCCCTTCAAAAAAAGGCTCTTGCTCTCTCACTCGCCAGCACGCAGTATTCCCGATAGAGGGGCTGTAAACATGTAAGCCTCATGCTAGATATTTGTGGTACATGAGCATTCTTTTCTTTTTCTTCTTAACTTTCATATAAATTTGTTATATTAATACCTTCACAAATTCGTTGCAGGTACAAAAATGTAAAATAGAAGGACAGGTTTCGTAATTGCATAAGAATTTTCTGATTCGGTAACCCAATATAAAAAGTAATTCCCTGTTTCCTATGCAGAAGTACGTGAAATATCGGCTCGCTCGATGCGCTCGCTAGCACTATTAGGCTTTTTGGACAGGGTGAGTTCTCGGTTTGTGTTTATAAATCTTTATTCATAAGGCAATGCACCCGCCTCCTCATAATATAAAAAATATCCGATTTGAATTTATAAACCAACTTAAAGAATGCCTTATCTTTTACTCAGAAATATACAAATTTTATGCTCTCTCGTTGCACTCGCTCGCAATGATTTCAGACCCCTATAGTCTGTTCAGTATTCGGTTTGTCTGTATATGTCGTTATTTTAAAGACCAACCGCCCAATCATAAAACTTTGACAATGGGGATACACTTTGATTATTCAGGAAATAAATTTGAAGTATTCTATATACTGCGTAGGGTATGTTCATTTTTTTTTCAGTGTCCCTACCGTGGGAACGGGACACCTCTTCCCTCCATTTCCATCCTCCCCCACCCCCCCCCCCCCCCCCTCCCACTCAGCCGCTTCAATCGCTCCCTCGCCCCGATATTGACCATGGGCAAATCATGAACACGGATCAATGAACATGGATTAATAAGATATCGAGTAGAATATTAAATAATTTTAGATTAATTTTTCTGAAATTGTCTCACAATAACACTGCACTTCAACATTATTCTTTCCGACACTGTTTCGTATGATCATCATAGCCCTAGCCAACTCAATTTATCCCCCCCCCCCAAACAAAAACAAAAACAAACACAAAAAATCATAATTGAGGCGTGATGCTCGTTGCCCATCACCTGTGCACCATTTCCTTAGAACAATTAAAATCCTAAAATTTTTCCAGCATAAGAAATTTAGGTAAATATATTAAAGTAGGCCTACATGATTTGGACCCTGTTTGAAATTATTATCTTTGTTTGGTTGTTTGTCAGAATAAAAACTAAGCATGGGTTTGGAAGAGTGGTGTACTGATGAAAGGGTCCAATTAAATTTAGCTGTATATAGTGCCATACTAGAATTCATGGGGGAGGGGTGGTCGAGAGCAAAATAGACATTAATAATCGGATCATGTTTTGAGGAGATGCCGGATTTGGGCAGATCTGGATTCCTACCATATTCCTCCGACTCTTCATGTACTCGTTGAGGACTTTGTCCAGGGGATCCGGCTTGATGCAGCGTCCGTCGGGCGGTCCTTTTCCTACTCTGTACTGGCCTTGTTTGACTGACGAGGAACCTGTAGCACCGTCTACAAATAAAAACATTCAGTTCATAAAACGAAGGTGGCTTCCTAAAAATAGCCGTGAATGTTCTTGGCGAGGTGGTTGTTTTGACTTGATGACGATAAAAGCCTTTGTTTTTTGGTGTAAAATTTTGTTTACAATTGATGCAAGAAGAAATAGTTCCCTCCATTTTAGCCTGCAGCAGACGACAAGCTTTCCGTAACACATTGAACGCACACGTGCTCGCACTTCCGGTTGCGCATGCGCAATACGTATGTTTCGTGAAGCTACTATTTTGGAATTTTAGTGCGATCACCAAGGACCAAGTTTTAGGTTAATTTGTTGCATTAAATCAGTAAAACCTCACTATCAGATATCAAGAAAGATGACAATGGATGCGCACAGCAACGTGGCATAGCCAAATGTGAGTATAGTTCCAAAATAATTAATTGCGTTAATTTAAAATGTTTTTTTTTAAATGTAGAAATTCTAGAATTGGCCGTTCACTGTACTGGCGGTATGGGAGGAGGTCAGACGCCGTGCTACGCACGGCGTCTTCGCTCGGGGATGTGTATATTTAATTTGACACTAGATCTTGAGACTTGCAATTTGAATTTAAATTATTCTTTTTAACATCAGTAAGTTGAACAAATTGTATTTTTCTGCTATTTAATTTAGGTGTCATCAATTGTCACTAAACTTAGATCTATAAGTACCGATTTTTAGTGAAATCAGTTGAGTTTCGTACAGTGGTGTTTGAAATGTTGAGAATCAATAAAACAGCATTGTATACACAGCCAGGATAGTATGTGTGCAGCTCAGCCACAGGCACAACTCACAAACATCACATCCACACACGTACGTACGCGTACTGTACACAGCTCAGCTATCTCCACAGCACAGCTGTGGGACTGTCGACGGCTGGGACGCCGCAACTAGCCCGCCGACTTGCTCGAAGTGTCCGTTACCACCACCGTCGCTACGTGATTTCCTGTGACAGTGCAGCGCGACGTCCTTGTCAATAACTGCTTACCTTCTACGTTGAAATGTCGGTTTTCTTTCTATATTCTGTCATGTCGTCATCATGAAGCAAATTGGGGTTAAAACAATCATGGAATTTCCATCAAGGAATTCTAATTTTTTTGAACAAGTCCTCGGTAAAAGTTGTTGATACGGCGTCAAGGCGAGTAGCTAGGTCACAGAGGGAAAAGGTCAAATTCGACAATCAATTATTAGATTACAATCAAGACGTTAATCATTTTTCTTTAAATACTAAAAAAAAATATCGGTACTCCAAGGTCGAGCGTGGTTGCAATGCACTGAATCGAAAAGTTTCTCACTCAGCCATCTCATAATAATACGGGCATTAATAATTTAATAATTTAGAAGATTGAGATACTATAATTTAGTCATATCGCTATATAGAGCATGAAGGCAGTCAGTCCGCAACGCCCGCGATAATTAGGCAGAATGCCCAAATTTACACAGCACCCGGAAGTGCGATAAATAGTCGTATTTCGTGTCCCGCGATTTGCGAGATTTCGCGAGACTTATGCACAGGTCAACAAACTTTATCACAGCTGCTATGGCTTTCACTGTACTGCGTAGCATGTAGGGGTAAGTCAAGTGTATCTCCATACTTTTCTACGTATTTTGATATGAAATTTTCCTAATTTTACCGCATCTAAGTGATTGTAAATATTCATTGAAATGTGTCCATATTTTCCTTCTTTCGTAGGAGGTATTCTGACATTACCTTGTATTTAGCGTGTTCCTGACTGGTATAAAGGATGTTTTTCCCCAATTGTTTGATTTTTCACAAGAACAATGTTGGCAAAAGTGAAAAAGCGCAGAGTTCGATTGATGCACGATGTATTTTATTAGCTTTTATGGCCATGAAAGTTGCACATTTTTCGATTTTCAACCGGAAGTTGTGTGATGGTTACGTTAAAATCACTCATTTTTGCCGATATGGCGCGAAAAGTGTACGTTTCGCCAACATGGCCGCACTTTCGTAGTCATCACCGCGACCGCGTACCGGTCCCATACATAGCCTTTTCTGTACCGATCCGGCATAAAACAAAGCCATATCTGATCTGGGGCCCTCGACTTACGTGTACTATCCCATTAAATTAGCAAGCTCTTTTGATAATATTTATGCTTAATCCATTTTATTTTTACACGAATTTAACAGTCAACTGTGAGAGTTAAACAGTGACTCTGGCGACTGGTGAGATTCAGATAATTATATTATTAATTTAGGGATTATCAAACTAGTTAGGTTGTGCCTTTTGTTTTGGTTCTGGTCAACTCAAACTTTACAACCAGCCATAGAAATAAGCAGCATTTCCCTTGTGCGAGTTGTATTGTGATTATGAACAAAGCAGAATCGAAACAAAAAGCCAAAGTTAAACACTTACATTGTACAACTTGTGCACATGTGGAAAAATGAAGGGAAAACTTCATGAATTTGACACCTGTAATTTGTTTTCATTAATTTGTTTTTTTTAATGCAAGCAGGTTTTGTCTACCATAAATGGCTAGCTACTTTGATCAGATATTTTAAAATCCCCATACCTGAACTAAGCCATTTTATATTCCTTCTTATCATTTGCCAGGACCGAAGAATACAAGAACGGCTTCTATCCTCGTACCATTACGCAATGGAATCAACTACCAGCCGGCAGCCACCATCATCAAAGTCAAAATCAGCCAAGTCTTTCAATACCAAAGTTTGGAGCTACATGCAGAATGACCACTCAGCGCAGCTGTACACAGGCGGGCTAGAGCGTCGATGTGGCTCTACTTAAACTAAAAATTAGATGATGTCTGCAACCCACTGTATTTTTATGAGCACCTTTTTATTTTTATTTTTGAACTCTGCACCCTCAGTTGTGTTGTTTGTTGACAGTTTGCGATGCCACGGAAGTCTGGACGTATATACCAATTGGTCCTGTCCAGTAACACCTTAGATGTAGATGTTGTTGTTTTTCTGACGGATGCACTCAACCATTGAAACTTGCGGAACATTGACAACAAATTAACTAAGACACAGACTTCACACATCAGTCTCCATTGCATTCCTGGATCAGCATTTGCTGGACTTCACATAGGAACAAACAATCTTAAAAGCGGAGTTTGGGAGAAGGACGAGAAGGATTTTGTTCAGCTTATTCTTTCAGTAAAAGAAAAATCCATTTCAAGTGATTACATTTTTGTATCTCTGATACTTCGAAGGTGGGATTCCAGAGCTTTACATGAACAAAGCATTTATTATAATAAAAAACTGATTGAACTGTCACCGTTTAATTTAAAGATGTTTTACACTGATAATACTTTTATTCCGTCTCGGTGACACATGTTATGCAAGTAATGGTCTCAAGCAGGGAAAAAATTAATATTTATTTTTCGGGGGCTACTTTTCAAGCTTGCCTGCATAAAAATAACACTCTAAAATTTGTTTTGCATTGAACTCTATGCAAATTTATGGGGGCTCTTTTCTGATTTTCTTTTTTGGGGCATTTCGGGGGCTATTTCGTCCTGAGCCCCCTGTATTTTTTTCACTGGTCTCAAGTTTTCAACATACATGTCAAAGTCAGTTTATAAATAAAATATGAATATTATAAAATGGAAATGTTATTCCTAGTCCAATTTCATTTATAATTATTTATCATTAGTAGTAGTCTTAATAATATATTTTTTGTTTAACCGGCTATGGTGATAATGCTGACGGTGATTATGATGATGATAGTGATGGCTATGGTAATAATGCTGACAGTGATTAGGATGATGATTATGATGATTGTGATGGCTATGGTGATAATACTGATGGTGATGATCATGATGGCTTTGGTGATTATGATGATGGCAATGGTGATGGCGATGATCATTAAGGCTATGGTGATAATGATGATGGCGATGGCCATGATCGTGATGGTGATAATGCTGACGGTGATTATGATGATGGTGATGGGGATGATCATGATGGCTATGGTGATAATGTTAATGGTGATTATGATGATGGCAATGGTGATGGCGATGACCATGATGACAGTGATTATGATGGTGATGATAATGATCGTGATGGCGATGATGACTTTGATGATTGTGATAATGATGTTGAAGGTGAAAATTAGAATATTATTCATTTCATTTGCGCCCTTTCAACCCACCACACATTAAAATTTCTATCTGATGGTCATAACCATATAAACAAAAACAGAAAATAAATAATCAGATATATATTTTGCGGGTCACTATAAAACAAAAACAAACAGAAAAGAGAATAAGGGAAAGAATTTTGTAATTATTTTATTTCTAAAAATACACATGAACTGGAGTTAAATAAATTGACAAAAGAAACATCAAATAAAATATGACTTATCAAAGAATGCCTGGGGATTACCAAAATGATTAGTCCATGGTTTACAATTTAAATAAAAACACATTTCAGAACTTTTACAACCAACCGCCTGCAATACAGCCATGAAATTTATAAGCAGGGATGGGAAATCATATTTTATTTTTCAATCACAATACCAATGCCAATTGCTCCCCCCCCCCCCCCCCCCCCCCTCCCGAAAGTTTGTATTTTCACAAATTACATTTGAGAAAGAAAATGTGTCTTTGTTAAAATGATATCAAAGCCTGGCCAAAAATAGCACATAAAGACACTTAAACCCTCCCCACTGTCCCCTATTCATTCTAGAGGTGGTATTCTATAGTGTACTTGATTGTACTTGAGTACGTATCCGCATCCAACTTGTACTCTGCAGCTCTGTAGACTTCTATTATTAAGTAGCGCATGAGTATGGTACACAACAATGAGTATGTGGGGCAATAGAAAGCCTCTACGTCCGGGGGTTACGCACCAGAGTGTAATACGTGGATATCCCTAATCACCGTCTATCCTACGTGCGTGTACATGTACAGCGCACGGACACAGAACATCGATAATCGACGCAAAGCTAGATATAACGTAGTATCCCCCGGTTGGCAAATGACGTCATACTCTGATGACCCACGCATATCGTCTGTGTCACCGCTGTTGCATATGTTGGAATGAACATGGTGTTGTATTTACCGTGTTCCTGACTGGTATAAAGAAGTAAAACAAAGGAAACAGTGATGGTTGGAAAGTTTGTATATTTATCATCACAATGAACCAAATTACTTTTTGATGCAGTAGCGTTTTCATATATTTTTTTAATGCTGCATATCGTTAAGTTGCTATGTTTTTTAGACTGTTTTAAATGCTCTTTTTAGAGCATGTTAACGTTAAAAAAATATCTTGATGTTTTGTAACGATGGATTATTTGGTCTATCTTCTTTATATTGGTACATAAATGAAAAAAATCCATAGAGAAACATTGATGCAATCGTAATTTTCATGTACCAATGTTTTCTGCTTAATGTCCGTTTTTACCGTACATAGCTTGCATACGACTTGTGTAAATACGTGCGAATTCGCGGACGCTGCGGACTGACTGAAGGGGGGGTCACCCAAATGAACTTTGGACCGGCCATCGCTTTAATCCCTGAATATATAGCAATAAAACAGTCTGATTAGCACCCTAAATAAATAAATATTTAAAAAAAAGAGGGGGGAGACTCCTAAGATTTTCACATTGTGCGTGGTTGCATGTCACAATTCAAAATTTTCCAATATGCGACAAATATGTTCTGCTCTGCCTCAATTAAATCTAGAAAATCTAGATCTAATTCGGAAAGTGCACGTTGCCGTTTGGGCCCATGCATGTAAATATATTCTTATTCGTTGCAATGTATTCTTATTTGTTGCAATATTTGATATCGACATATGTAGGCCTATTTTTCCCCTTGAGAAAATTATCCTAGACACATCTGATATTCACTCTGTTGGTTTCTTTTAACCAAATACAATACAATAACAAAAAGTCCTCTGGTCTGAGAATTAGACTAGTAAAAATAAAACATGGATGCCTCCATATCAAAAACAAGCATGCACTGAGCTGATCAAGTTTATGAGCCGATGAGCCACGCCCATCAAACAAGAAATCATTGTATCTGAAATAATTTGGTGAGTGATTGCAGTATATTCGAAGTAGAAATGAAATCACAATTTTTAGACCTCTGCATGTGTTAGTGTAACATTCTTTTCATTTTGTTTTTTGCGCACCTTCACTCTTCAGAAGTTCAGAATCAGAATCACTTCAGAAGTGCAGCTGCAGTTTGACGTTTGACATTGTTGTTATTGACTAAATTTATGTCTAGATCTAGATCTATGTACATTAGCCCTGTCAATCTCAAGTCAAAGTTAGAGCAAAAAATCAGATTAAAAAGAAGAAAGTTATGAATTCTCTTGAAGTTGCAATCAATCAAACACAAATTGGCAATTACTTTCACAGTTTCACTCTGTGATGTATCTTGCAAGGTCCTCTCTAGACCGAAAGCTTCAGTCTCTATAATCGTCGGTTGTTCCACTGAGACTACATCTGGCTCCACTAGACCTCCGGTTATAGAGACTGAATGACCGCCTATGCCATCGTATGTTGAAGATATGACGGCTAGATTTTAGCCATTAGGCCCCTCCCACAAACATGACAAACTTGCCACGGCCGTATTGTTATGCCCCCAAAATCCCCCAAAATGTCATTTTACCTCGTGCATATCCAATTTTAAATTAGGCCTAGGCTATAATACATTGGTTCCACTTACTAACTCGATTGAAATAATCCGTTTAATGGTCCCTTTTAAGGAAATTATGGGTCAAAATCGACATCCATGTTGAAAATCTTGCAAGCCGTGTTAAACTCTCGCTTCCGTCAATCTCATCCCTCCTAGTCTACGCCGAAGGCAAAATGATTATGAAGGAAAAACTGTGCGCCATCTACACGTTCGTAATGGCGTTATCACAGTTTTTCCTTCATAATCATTTTGCCTTCGGCGTAGACTAAAAGGGATGAGATTGACGGAAGCGAGAGTTTAACACGGCTTGCAAGATTTTCAACATGGATGTCGATTTTGACCCATAATTTCCTTAAAAGGGACCATTAAACGGATTATTTCAATCAAGTTAGTATAAGTGGAACCGATGTATTATAGCCTAGGCCTAATTTAAAATTGGATATGCACGAGGTAAAATGACATTTTGGGGGATTTTGGGGGCATAACAATACGGCCGTGGCAAGTTTGTCATGTTTGTGGGAGGGGCCTAACGGCTAAAATCTAGCCGTCATATCTTCAACATACGATGGCATAGGCGGTCATTCAGTCTCTATAACCGGAGGTCTAGTGGAGCCAGACGTAGTCTCAGTGGAACAACCGACGATTATAGAGACTGAAGCTTTCGGTCTAGGTCCTCTCCACCTTGCTCTAAACCAGTAGGGGCGCTGGTCTGAGAATGAGGATCGTCTGCAGAAACAAGGATATCTTCGTAAACTGACAAATTGCGTCCCTAAAAAAATAACGATCGTTTTTGTAGGGTTATTTTTTCATCGGCGCTCTGCAGGTTTCAAGGTTCCTGAATTTTGAACCATGATCTGGCAATGCAAAAAATTGATTCCGCGTAAGACAAAAACCCCAGTTCACTGTCTACTTTTATGGGTTGTCTGTCGTCCCGAGGATTTATCGCTCATAACGTGAAAGTCTCTGTACAATGTCAATGTAAAATGCATCAAGAAAATCATTGCGGAATCCATTTTTCACATCGCCAATACGCGGATCGGAAATATGAAACGTACTGTGAAAATGCAGACGATCCTTATTTTTTAGGACGCATCTGTCCGTATTTACGAAGACCTTCCTCGTTTATGCAGACGATCTCAGGCCAGCACCCTACTGGTTATACTTACAGAGCTATAGTTATAATGCAAGCAGCAAGGCAACAATATATGTCAAAAAAACAAAGTTATTTGGCCAATATTTATTGCCATGGCATTATATAGTGTGATGTTTTTATCAAGACACTTGTGCAGTTCAGCCAAATTGGCCATACACGTGCCATTATAACACATAATTATAGTCACGTTGCTGTGAGTTACTACTTTAACATTTTCTATCTGTCATCAGAAGTGGATGAAAGTTGACCAAAACAATGTTGGCACCGACCATCTCTACCTTCATCAAAGTGCCCATTTTGCATCTCCTTCAGAGATGTAGTCCTACATCATCCAGCCTGACCAAGCAGCTTTGCAGACACCATGAGAGGCATCATAGCAGGCTGGTGCTGGGGATTGAGACGACGTGTGATGATACAGGAGCAGCTGTGATGGATGAGACGGGGAAGGTCCTCGCTGAAAGGCTGCATACACAGAAGAGGATCCATGCAAAGTAAGACCAGGGTGCCATTTCTTGAAATAGTCACAAGTCTAACTTCTTGGACATCCGGTTTAAATGTGTGTTATAGAACTAATATGCGTGTCTATGGGATGTCTACGAACTTAGACTTATGACGGTTTCAAGAAAATGGCCCCAGGTTCACTTCAATTCAGAATATTCCACTTTTTTCAAACAATCAAAGTTATATCAAGTGCAGAAACCTTATCCCTTTGACAGGATGTTTCCAAATGATGTGAACACTATTCCTAGATTTTCTTTATGCACTGCTATTCTTAGATTTTGCAGTACCAATCATCTCTTTGTTTGTAGACTATTCAGAAGGAAAATGTTTATATTGCCTTGTAAGAAGAGTAAAAGACACCCCCACCCACCAAAAAAAGAAGAAAAATCTGTCTCACCCAAAGGTCTTTAGAAGTGCATTTCAATGTCAAGTTGAAAGCGTGCTATGGGCTATACAAGATTGGAATATTAACCTGTGGAGTACTGAACTTTATCTTCCTCAATGCTGAACACAGCTACCATGGTTTCAGTAGACAGTGGGCTAATATCATAATGATAATCTACACATTGATTGGCGCTTTCATCCGACATTGATTTGATATCCACTTTAAACGCCTTTTTCATCGAGGATCCCCCCTTGTTTTTCCTTTTAGGAATGGAGGTATCATTCCACCTCTAGCCCAAGACCTTCATCGACAGTTCATTGACCCTGTGGTTCAAGGGACCATCAAGGATGCTGGGATTGAAATGAAGGTGAAAGGTCAACTTTTCATTCTAAAAAGATTCGCTTCCGATTTATTCTAAACTCATCAAAACTTGATATAAATTTCCAGTGGGACGTGTTCATCGGTTTTTACGCCAAAACATCATATCAAGAGCAGTGAATGATGGAATTGCGAGGACTACCAGAGAATAAACAGTTGGAGACAAAAATTTCAGTATAAGCTTAGGAAGAATAATCATAGTAAACCTTCTATTAGCTTCTATCGAGGCCAGCTCATTTTGATGATATATGTTTATGTTTCTTTATCATTATCTTTCTCTTTGTTTCCATCTAGGACCTGTCAGCAGTAGCACTAAGCACCATGCCTGGCATGCCTCTATCGTTACGGGTTGGTCTGGATTACACCAAGGATATGCTGCTCCGTCATCCTCATCTCCCACTTATACCCATCCATCATATGGAGGCTCATGCCCTTACAGTAAGAATGGTAGAGAGGTAAGATCCATACTTATCTCTCGTTTATCTTCCTTTTTTTTATCATATGAAGGCTCGTGCCCTTCAAAATGAATTTGGATATTATTAGAGGTGAAAATATGAGAAAGCTAAAATTCATATACTTAGGTTTCCCTTATCCTCGCATCACTCAAATCCATTGTTTTGAGAGTAACGTACATGTGTATCAATGTGTACAAGTCTAACAGGTTCCTTGTATTATGTTTGCAGAGTAGATTTCCCATTTCTGGTGCTTCTGGTTTCTGGGGGTAACTGCATCCTGGCTGTAGCTAGAGGAGTAGGGGATTTCAAGGTGCTTGGTGTGACGTGGGATGATGCCCCTGGCGAGGCGTTTGATAAGGTAATAAATACCCCCTTTTGTGATGTTTGAAAATCTAAGGGATTGTGAATTATCTTAAGAAAGTAAGATTTTAAAGAAAGAAAATTACAACATTGTCATGTTTATGGGAATGAGCATAGTTGCAAATAACTATTCTAATATTAGCTTGTGACATTCAGTGTGTTTTTCTTTGTCCAAATTTTGACAGGCTTTGCATTGCTTAGTTTGAAGATGTTGATTATGATGGTCATGTTGATGGTAGGGATGATGATGATGCTGCTGATAATTATAAATATGATGATGAGACATTGGTGAAAATAATGAATGATAATGATGACATTAATATGTAGACATTTTGAAATCATATGAATCATGATAAGTGTGATGACAGTGATGATTATGATGAGAATGCTACAGTGAACATGTATAATTCCTATTTTTGTATCTCCTCTGTACCCCCTTTCCCTATTGATCTCTCTTTCTCTATATATATATCTCTTCCTCTCTCTATATATATATCTTTCTCCCTCTCTCTCTTCCTCCCTTCTTCCCTCCTTACCTCCCCCCTCTCCCTCTTTCTCTCTCTCTCTCTCTCTCTCTCTCTCTCTCTTTCTATATATCTCTCCCTCTCTCTCTTCCTCCCTTCTTCCCTCCTTACCTTCCCTCCTTACCTTCCTCTCTCTCTCTCTCTCTCTCTCTCTCTCCCTCCCCTTCTCTCTCTCCCTCCCTTCTTCCCTCCTTACCTCTCTCTCTCTCTCTCTCCCTTCTTTCTTCTTGACCTCTCTCTCTGCCCCTCCCTCTCTATCCCTCTCTCTCTCTCTCTCTCTCTCTCTCCCTCTCCCTCTCCCTCTCCCTCTCTTCTTGCTTCTTACCTCTCTTCCTTCCCCTCCCCCTCTCTCTCTTCCCTCTGATAGGTTGCTAGACGACTGAAGCTGCAGCACCATCCTGACTGCCTAGGTCTGTGCGGGGGCCAAGCGATAGAGAAGATGGCTGAGGATGGTAACTTCAGGTTATTAATAGAGCGAGGAGTGCCTATGAGTAGACACAGGGATTGTAACTTCTCCTTTGCTGGTCTGAAGAACATGGCTAACTGGCTGATACAACATCATGAAGTCAGACAAGGTATGTCAAGTCTTGCATGTTCAGTTAACGACTAAAGTATTCATACCCTTGGCAATTTGACGTTTATTATGATTTTTTTTGTAAATCAGGAATGAAAGATGGCCGAGTTAGACTGAGCCTTTGTTGAATAATTTTAGATGTAAGCTTTAATATGTCCCATTCTAAAGAAACATAAATTGGAACAAATCAATTTTTCACATACTAAAACAAGTACCAAGCTTGGTAAGGGTATGAATGATTTAGTTGTGAACTGTATACAGTACCATATTTAATGTTGAGTGCTGTATTCACGCAACTTTGTTTTGTAAAAATTATTCTTGAAGAAATGATTGATTTAGTAGTAAATATGAAAAGTGATATATCATGATATTGTGGCATCTTCATACTGATAAGAAATGTAAATCTTGCAGAAGTAACATAATATTTTAATAGGTCGCGCACATTCTGGTACGTTGATATGCAATTACGCAAACATATGGCTTCAGAATTTTGTTCAAAGATGTTCATTCAAGTGCTGTCCTCATTGCCGACTGCTTCAGGTGATCACTAGGCTGCTACCATACCAACCAGCTACTTTTTATGCATACGGCCCAATGTCACAAAGCACCTAGGGACTAGGATGTTTCTCTCATTGGGCCGTATGCATAAAAAGTAGCAATTGCTTGCAAGCAATTGCTTCAAGCACAAGCAATTGCTTGTCAAGCAAAAGATCAAGCTCAAGCAATTGCTTAAATCCGTATGCATAACATTTTGCTTGTGCTCAAACCTTTTGCTTGCCTCCAGCAAGCAATTGCTTACGATCTCAACAATAGCGACGTCACGCCGGTGCGAACATCATTCATGGGAGAACAAAGGCGGGTTTCGCCAAGAAGTGGAGCGTGGCCTCCATGCTCTCCACCGTTGTCAGACATCCTCCCTGTTTTTCATCATGTTCAGGAATGAACCTGTGTGCTAACCACTCAACGTTCTCTTTGTCGAAACGGAATAGTTTCCGATAGGTCTCGGGAGCAATTTCTTCTCGATTTATTCTACTCCTGTACAACTTTGGTTTTTCTCTAACGAGCATAAACATGATGCTTAACCGCGAACGTCCCGATTAAGCAAGAGCTCAAGCTGCTATGACGGAGCTTGAAAAAACGTAAGCAATTGCTTATAAGAACAAGCAAAAGGTTCGTTTTATGCATACGTTTTTAAGCAATTGCTTGCGGACATCAAGCAATTGCTTGTGCTTGCTAGCAAAAGCATTTGCTTGCAAGCAATTACTTATGTTTATGCATACGGATTCAAGTAAAAGGCTAGCACAAGCAATTGCTACTTTTTATGCATACGGCCCAATGTCTCTCTCTCTCTCTCTTTCCCTCAAGGTTTGACTGCATCTGATGACCACCATCTAGCCACCGTCAGTGACATTACACCATCCTGTAACCACATTGTCCCAAAGTACCTAGGGACTAGGATGTCTCTCTCATTGTCTCTCTGTCTCTCTCTTTCCCTCAAGGTTTGACTGCATCTGATGACCACCATCTAGCCACCGTCAGTGACATTACATCATCCTCTAACCACAATGTCACAAAGCATCTAGGGACTGGGATGTTTCTCTCATTGTCTCTCTGTCTCTGTCTCTTTCTCTCAAGGTTTGACTGCATCCGATGACCACCATCTAGCTACCATCAGTGACATCGCAGCATCCTTCCAGCACAAAGTTACTCAGCACCTTGTTATCCGGATCGCTAGGGCCATGCTCTATTGTCAGCAGACTGGACTGATTCCAGAAGGCAACCAAACCCTGGTAGGTACCCAAGTAGTCTTTTGTCTGTAATGTCATGAGGGTTGTATTTAGACATGGTCCAAAAACTTTATAATAAAGTTGAGTTCTGGTCATGCGATTGCATTGTGAAAGAAACGGTGTGAAATCGATCCGAAAAAAATGATCTTCTAGCATATAAGTATTGGTGTGTACTGCTAGGTTCTGGAATCATCAAAATAATAAGAAATTTGGCCCAGTCTTGGTAAAGTTACAAGCACAGTACACTGAAATGTGTATATGGGACTGCTCGAACATGTGGCATAAAAATCTGTCCAGATTTTTATGCTGTTTACATGCCATATTTAGAATATTGAGCCAATTGAAGAGCCATACTGTTATCTGATGTTCTTCCACATTTGCATTATGATGATAACGCTCACAAATTATTTGTCACCTCTTTCAGAACTCAACCTCCTCTTCAATAGGTTGTCTTTTTTGTATTTTTATGCCTCCGTTACGTAGGCGGAGGCATTATGTTTTTGGGTTGTCCGTCCGTACGTACGTCCTGTTCTCGTGATCGCGTTATCTAAAGAACCGATTGATGGATTCCTGCCAAACTTTGGTCATGTATGTATCTTGCAGAGCCAATGAACTGATTAGATTTGGGGTCACGAGGTCAAAGGTCACAGGGCTCATTATGTATGCAAAAACAGCTCGTGATCGCGTTATCTGAAGAACCAATTGATGGATTCGTGCCAAACTTTGGTCATGTATGTATCTTGCAGATTCAATGAACTGATTAGATTTTGGGGTCACGAGGTTAAAGGTCAAAGGTCACAGGGCTCATTGCAGAACTGAGTAGATTCTTGGTTCATAAGGTCAAAGGTCAAAGGTCATGGGCTCATTATGTATGCTCAGTGGCTGCCAGGCTCACGATCAATTGGGCAAAAAGAATTTCTGTTTCGGTTTAATAAAATTTGGAGTGGACTATTAGGCTATTATTATTATTATTATTATTATTAAAAATAGCTTGTGAACGCATTCTCATTAGAACTGACAGATGGATTACTATTTAACTCAGGACATCTTGCAGAGCCAATGAACTGAGTAGATTTTAGGGTCATGAGGTCAAAGATCAAAGGGTCATATATGTATATGAGAAATTGCTTGTAATCACGAAATTCTGAGAACCTGTTAATGGATTACAATTGAACTTGAATTTGAAAATTTTCTTCTGTTTTGGTTTGTAAAATTGCTCTATGACGGAGGCATCATTTTCGACTGCGCGCAGTCGAAGTTCCATCTAGTTTGTACAGGTGGCTGCTAAATCGGGTTTAATTTTCATTGCCATGAAAATGTGCCAACCCATGAAAGAATATTGCAAATTTTTAGTTGACTTGTTGAGAATGAAGTATTTGGTTTCAAATGGTCTTACTTTGTAGGAGGTAAAATATCACACATTTCACTATTACCTATTTACAGTAGTAGTTGTTCAAACTCCTGCCTTATGATATATGCTATCGATACAAAGCTCTTTTTCATTTCAAATTAATTTTTATGCTTTGGATGTTTTTTTCAAAGAACAGAACAAAATGAATTTTAATTTTTCTTCGACAGGTTGTTTCTGGAGGTGTTGCCAGCAACGACTACATTCGCAAGGCCCTAGACTTCACCACCAGTCTATTCAAGTATAAACTCATCTGCCCACCACCTTACCTGTGTACAGACAATGGAGTAATGATTGCATGGGCTGGGGTAGAAAGACTAAGACTGGATATGGGCTTCGCTGAAGATCCCCAGTCCCTCAGATTTCAACCAAAGTAAGCAAATACCACCACATATATAAACACCAATAACACTGCCAGAAATATCAACATCCACAACAATAACACCAACCCCAACACAAACCACCAAATCACCACTACCACCACATATAACAACATCAATAACACTGCTGGGAATACCAACATCCACAACATTAACACCAACCCCAACACAAACAACAATCAAAACACCACTACTGACAACTACAACACAAGTATTAACAGTAACAACACCACCACAATAGGCAACAGCAGCAAGAAAACTAAATAGAGTGTACCGTTACATGTAGGTAAAAAATCAATCACTCATTGCCCCTTCTGTAAATACATGATTTTTTTAAATAAAAAAATAGAGTGCACCATTTAGGCAGATTTATCATAATATATTATATAATCTACAATTTTTTTACATGCACATCCCTCTGCTACCACTCCAACTGCTCAGTTCTTTATACTTATGCAGGCCTGCTTTTTGAGGAACAGTCAATAGTTTTCCCCATTTCCTACTCTTGATATCTTTTAAATTCTTTTCTTTTTCCCCTTTTTTCCATGAAGGATGCCACTTGGGGAGGATATATCAGAGCAAGTCACAGAGGCTAACATCAAGATAAAAAGGATCAAGTTTTGGTGAGGAAACTGCTGGCAGAACTGAATATAGGACTTCTAGTAGCAAGCCTATTACTTCAAGGCAACATATATTGCCAATTTGAAGAGCGGATTGTATTTTTGACCAGGGCCCTGTACTTATCAATCGCAACTATGTACATACATGTAAGAGATAGGAGACGGCAAACTTGCGATTGATTGGAGGACTTGCGATTGATTTGGATCAATCGTAACTCTTTGTAAGACGGGGCCCAGGTCAGACAGGCTTACTCATAGGAAGATGAAAGTTTTGTTGAGGATACTAACTACATGAACTCTGATATCAAGCCTAACATCTGTAAGACTACCGGTATTGCATCATTTGAAGAGCTGTGTTCATATGAAGTCAGGAAGGCGTATATCAACATTAAAGGCATCGTTTAACAATGTTAAATCTGAGATGCATGGCCCTACGTGTTATCAGTGTCTGTGATATGGTGTAATATTGAAGCCATACAAAAATTGTGCTTTAAAATGATCATGAAGTGCCTCAAAAAAGTAAAAATATTTGAGTGACCGGTTTTACCATACTCATTTTCCCTGATGGACTGTAGTGCTATGAAAACCGTTCAGGAAAATGAAAAACTGAAATTTCGATTTCCAATCATAAATATCTTGATAATAAGACAGGCGTTCGGCTTGTAAAAGTCATTGAATTCCTGACTGACCTAAAGGTTTATAATTATCATTGCAGCATGAGCTAAATCCAGGATTTTGTTTCAGAATCTGAGGCAATGTTACCGAGTCACTTTAACGATGCAATTACTGGTGGGGAGATTCACCTGCAGACTTGATCAAATGACATCGTACATCAAGCAAGACAGTTACATCTGTAAACTGTGTTTTCAGAGCAACTAATGTTGGCAATCCTCCTTATTGCATATCATCAATGGCATATTTTCAATACACTGTAATAGCTTTCAGTACTGATATTGGAGACAAAGGTACTTGGACAACACAATACTTTGCTCAGTTTTGACACCAAATTACTTGGGCGGCTGCTTGCTGTCCCATCGGATAAAGAATCCTCATCAAAATGTCACGAACTAATTCTTGAGCTCCTACTCGTTCAAACTGTCTTTCATGTGAATATTTTTCAAAGCCAGATGCAGGAGTTGATCTTTAGAAGATTTTACCCATGTCAGATCTCTCATCTACGAATATTCTGCATAAATTTCCTGTTTTGCATTGTCAGTCATGATATAATGATAATATTAATATATAAAATTAATAAGGCGCCAAATCCACTTAAAATCAAATGCTCAAGGTGCACTTGTGCAAAAAATGAAATGATATTCAAAGGGTCTGCATTGTACACAAAAGAACGACAAGAGTGAGATAGAACATAAACAAATGAAAATGTTTAAATTAACATTAGATGGCTTCGCAGAAGAACCCATTGTTAGGTGGATTCCATCACTTTTTCATCAGGCCAAGTTGCTCACATCAAATAAAATGTAAGAAATGATATATATTTTGAAATCCTTGTCAGAACTTCACCATGTCAGAATACAATGTAAACGAGTCACTATCTGCCTTGCAAAGTGGCAGCTGGAGATAAGAGAAAGAGGAATCAGGCTAGTTGAGTGTCAAGAAGATTGTATACATCGCAATAAAGAATATTCTTACAGAGAGAAAAACAAAATCCTTGTCGGAATGTCCTCGTCCTTTTGTTGTGTTTCTGTTATTTAAAGCCCAACTGCACTAGTTTGGCCAGGAGGGATTAGACCTCCCTGCATGGTCACTGGACAGGTGGTTATCTCATCAAATCAGCTCTTAATTAGCATAAGAAAAAGAGGATCATGGGGGACCAATGGTCACCAATTAGGCATTGTTTGCTATATAGAGGGCGTAAGTAGCTATAAGTAGTGCAGTGGGGATTTAAGGTCTAGGTTTATTTATTCCACTGGTTCTTATTACCTTATCAACAACATTCACCTACTACAGCACACATTTTGCACATATATCATTATTAGTCCACATTTAATGCTCAATTTTATGATTTTCTTTTTTCAATGCTCGGCTAATAATGATTTTCTTCCAACAATTCTCTCTGTCCCCCCTCCCCTTCTTTCGCTTTCTCTCTCTCTCTCTGTCCCCCTCCCTATCTCTCTTTCTCTCTCTTTCTGTCCCTATCCCCAATCTTTTCTCTGTTTCTTTCGTGCCCACTCTCCTTTTCTCTTTCAATCTTCTATCCCTTCTCTGTCTTTTTTCATTCTCTTTCCCTTTCTTCCTGTTGCTTCCCTGGACGTTTTTCATTTTCTCTATATATTTATGGTATTTCCTCGAAAATTAGTCAATTTTCTTACGAGGGGAAAAAAGGAAAATACACCAATAGAAAAATGTTTAGGCTAAGGATTTGGAACAAAACGTAGATGAAATATATATTCAGAGTTGAAAATAGTTTAAACAAATATTTTCCATGCTGTTTTGTTACTAATTTTCAACCAGTTTTACATGTTTTTATTTTGACTAGGGATATTTTCCTTGCCTCCCTTTCTCCCTATCTGGGAGATCTGTTAAAAATTGAATGCATGACTTCTATGACAAATACACACATCAAATCACAATATAGTGCATAATTTTATATTTTAATTCAAGCTATTTTGACTTAAAATATTTGACATACATGTATAATATCAATCAGTATAATAAGACAGACATATACAATCATATACTTGTGGAATGTAGTCCTTATTTCTATACAAAATAATCATGAAAATACTGTGTACTGAGATTGTATTGATCAACTGCACAAGTGTACTTATAAAATAAAATAAAAGGTACTGATTTAACATTGCATTTTATATCATTACATAACGAATCGGACTACAGGTTGCTCTTAATGTGGAAGAAATTTTTCCAAAAGAACCATATAAGTCTATAATTAATGTCTTTTACAATAGAAAATTAGAATGAGAGGCTACATGGAAATGGTGGTCATTTCATTATGTTCAACACAGAGATGATTAGGTATTTTCTTTGAGTCTTCAGTTATTCATAAATGTACCTACACATGCATATGAATGTGTGTGTGTGTGTGAGAGGACATATCAAAATCTGTAATAGGGAATTCCTTTCATGGCTTCTACAATGCACAGTGTATATTAAAACAGTAACGTTCAAATGGACTAAATGTGAATGATTTCTATCTACATTCAACTTCAAAGGAATAGGCCTACTCTACCATTACCTAGTGGAATAGGGTGGCTCCTGTAATAACCCTATGGGGAATATGAGAATTTAGTACATTATTCTGGTTTATAATAGAGTTGGACACTGATCTCATAAGTGTTCATTTAACCTTTTCCCAATAGAAATGCATAAAAAAACACTTTTTAAGTTTTGATCTCTGAAAAAATAGAAATTGCAGTATTTTTGCAATACACACTACTGACTATACACAAGCTGAAACACAAATACCACTTCTTTGAATTAGTGCAACATTAAAAACGCCAGTGTTGTTAAAATGTATGAAATAATTATAAGTTTTGGTTGCAATACTTATTCATTCGTAAGAGAAGGAGAGAAATTGAAGAGTGTATCCTAACCCTAAACATTTGACATTCCAAATTTAAACTGTAATAAAAGTGTAAATCAGTAGAACGGTACTTAATGTTTCAGAAGTACAGGTTTATCGTTCCAAAGGGATAAAAGATCTTTGCTTAACGTTTTAAAAAATTGTCCACTATAGAGAAAAAAATGGAAGAATTGAGATTAAGTAGTTACCAACATAAAAAGTTGAGTTGAATAAATTCATTAAAAAACATGCAAGAAGAGAGGAGTTACTTTCCATACATTCTATGACAATCTATCTTTACAAATATATTTCTGTAATATATTGAACTGTAAAATATATTTACAGTATATTTTACTACATACATAATTATAATGGGCACTACACTTATCAGTGTAAATGTGTTACCCGACTGTTTGGGTACCTGAAAATTCTGATTAGAAATTTCATTAAAAACATGTACAAGCTAATCCACAAGTGAATCTCCATCAAGGCAAGAATGCATTATAGTAGTTGAAAAATTGACAAAATTATTTACATTTCCACAAGGAATAAGTTATGATCATGTTCAAAAATGCAAAGATATACAGATATTTTTGACAAACTACAAGTCGTCTAAACATGCATCACATACAAAATGCAAGCACATCCCTAAAAAATAGTACCACAAATGTCCTAATTCAATCAATTCATATTTAAGTTCAATTCACGTAAAACATTTTTAAAAGAGAATGTGTCGAATGGTGCTTCAATTGACACAAATCTATTGACATTTTCCAATAATCAAAATACTTTTATCTTGCAAATTTATTTGTTATGCTGTTAGAACTCTACACAAGAAATATGTGATAATAAGTTGGTGGGTGGATGCCTATCAATATTTCAACAAGAGTTGTTGAGGAAAAAAAACCTTGGTGACCATCCGATTCTTTGGATCATACGTTGAAGACTAATCTTTTTCTTCTTGTATTAAACATGAATATTTATACCACAGTCACACCATAAAAAATGACTCTAAATCAAGCTCCAAAGCAACCTCTTCTTGGTCATTTGGTGTAACATAATTTCCTACTCTGTTACTCTGCGGTTTGTTGTCGTACTCTTTCATGAAACTGGGGGGATTATGCAGATCCAAATATCATGATAATATCTTAATTTACAATCATGAAGCAAGCACTGTACGTACATGATACATAATACATGTCCACGTACATGTGTAAAAAGTAAAGGATTAAACTGAATTTGTGATAGTTTATGCATGCACACACTATACCTCTTTCACACTGGGGAAGGTTTTTCAGCTGACTTTTGGGAATGAGGTTCATGAAATTCTTTAATGTTCTTTTAATTACTGGTCACACCTCAATATATTATCAACTTCATCCAACCGATTTACAAAATACCAATCAAAATTTAGTTCTTGTTGTTGCAGTAAAACCTTTACAGCCTCTACACTTTTTTCATTTTTCAAATGCTTTCAATAAAAAAAAAACATTTATGAAAGATAAAGAATACTGTAATCACACAAACACACACACACACACACGCACACTAAACATCATTCAGGAATGTTTTTGTATTAAGATCAAGTACAACAAATCCTAGTGACAGTATCTTTATCAATTTGTATCCTCTTACTTTGGATTTAACATGATGAAAGAACTTCTCATCGCACTTTGGCAATGGCACAATCACACATTAAATTCCCTGAATCATCTCTTTATAAGTATCTAAAATCATACTAGACTACTATGATTCTAATAGAACATGCTCTAAAAAAATAACAATTTATCATACAAATACATTTTGTATCTAAATGTACCTTTAAGCTATTGCACATTATTTTTTACATTACTTAAAAATACAAAGCCTGTTTATAAAAGTATCATTAAGTGACATGTATATCTAAAACATAGCAAGAGTAACCTTATGTCATAGTTAAAGGTTTTAAGAGTTTAATGGGGTGAATGTGAGCAGCAAATTTCATTGTTTAAGGTGAGAGGTATATAGTTTCCTCCATGTGTCTTCACAGAAGTAAGATCAGAAAGTGAGAGAGGGGAGAGAAGATGGAGAGGGGTGAGAAAAAAGAGAAAATATAAAACATGAAACATAGAAATAATACAAAATGCAAACTATAATTGGGGAGATGATAAAACAGATAAAATGTAACATATCTGATTAGCCGGTTGGAAAAGAAATGACATAAATTCAGGATAACTTTGACAAAGGAGGACAATTCCTGGCTGAAATGAGGAAGTAGTCAGATAAAGCCTCTGTGATTGGTTAAAAAACAAAAGGTGCTAGAAAAAATATAATAGGTTGACATGAAGGGAAACTATGGTCCTCTCTTGAGAGAAATCTGAACGAAAAGGTACAAGAAAAGAAGAGTACAAGTTGTTGGACATAGAAGGAAAGGGAGCACAGCCACAATGAATTTAGATTTCACAAAGAAATAAATATAAAATAACACAAACTAAAAAAAGATGCAAACATTGGCTTAAAAACAGAAATGTTGCATCCATGGAAAAATAGAATTCAGAAGCAAAAGGACTTTACTTGAGAATTTAAGACAAACATTCAACATGCAAAAACAGATAGCTCAGTTGCAAAAGCACGCTACATTTGTTTTCAAGACACAAACTCAACATGCAGCACAAAATAGTTCAGAAGCAAAAGGATGCTAAATGTGGTTCAAAAGCATCCAACATGCCACATTTTGCAGAGGAAGCTGAGAGCACAATACATATAGAGGAAGTGAGGTCAGGTGATGAAGGATAACGAAAGAAGATGAGGTGCAAACAAGCGATGCAGTGATTGGTTGGTCATAACCATGTGTTTTGTGCATTTACACGAAATCCTGTGGTTTAAGAAGAAAAAACAAAATTGCAGTCAGTAAGAGTAAATAAATATGGACATCACAAAAATGTCCTGAAAAAGTAATTTACGCATCATTGTGGGCTCAGCCAAATGCAAAAAAAATCAAATAATAATAAGACCAGGAGATGAAGATCTTCACCCTGCAATTTTGATCTTTCAGTGCAGATGTTGTCTATGATGTTTACTGTGATTAGATAAACCTTTTCTAAATCATTGCTTCATTTATTCATTCATAAAATAAACAAAAAAATAGAAAGACAAAGTTTAACAAAACGTGTGTTTTTTCGCATCCTTATGCTACATTTACATTATCAATGTTATCAGTAGAAGATTGTCAAACCACTCCTTGAGAATATTTTTTTGGATAAAAATACATGATAATAACAACAATGATAAGTATACATCTTGTTTACCCAGGTTAGCCTAATCAGCATTAATACTGTTCTCCCTGAGGGCCCTGCAATCATATTATCATGACCCCTGCTTTACATGCATTTACGTATAAGTCAACACAGTTCCCATAGACACTGACTAAATGTGACTAGTCTTTATACATATATATATATATAGACTTAAAGAAAGAACTCATGTTAAATACAGAGACTAGTGAACATAAGTTCATAACAAGGCACTTTTGGAAGAGTACAGTATACAAACAACTTTTGAGAATTGCTGTGCACTCCTAGCCACTACATGTCTTTTTCTGTGAGTGACATCCTCACAAATCTACTCATTCCATTGTTGAATGATTGTATTCAACAGATCTCTACCCAGAAAGCTTCCATTTTCAACTGAATATCACAAAAATAACAAATATGCTGATATATAACAATGCCAATAAAACAACACTTTCTTCTTGATTGTAAGTACTTTAATATTCCATTCCGTATTGCACAGTATGTAAACACTCTAAAACCCTCGCATTTAGATTTAAATGGAGTGACATCTGTTGAGATTAAGTTCATGACAAGTTAGTACTTTTCCAATAAAATTCACATATTCTTGAAATGACAATAGTGTGTGTCACCTCCATTTTTTGGTTATAAAATATTTGTTAAGTAAAATAATAGTATCAAATGATACTAAGGTTGAAACATATTTGTTTTAAAACAAAATAATTAAAAAACATAGGCACTTAAAATGTACTTTAACCATATATCAGAATGCAGCATTAAAATCTTCTGAATATAATTCAGATTCATCATGAGTGCTACACTAAAAGCAAGTGATGGGCACAACCAAATATATCACACATATTATTATGCATGGGACTGGTGTTTGAAGTATAAAAAAAACTGTTGATATAACTAGGATCCAGGTTGTTCATATCTCATACTGTAAGACGAGCTTCAGTATGTGTACCTGTTAATCCATTAGTAGGGGCTTCTGGAGCCAGAAAGACGTCGTCTTCATGCGAGTTCATTTCCTCCTCTAATTCATTAATCTCCTGGACTGTTGTGTTATTCTGAACACCATCCTTCGATGACAAAAATGGCTGACTACCCGTCCCATTACTGGGCAGTGAAGGGTCCTGGTCCTGTGCGGACTCACTAGAATCACTACGCACCATGTGGGTTGTGACAGGGGGCGTGTTGGGGGTGCTGTTTGCCGGAGATGGTTTGAAATGGGTTGGTGGGTGGGGCTGCAAAAGGGGCGTGTGCTCGTGCGGAGAAGGAAGCTCTTGTGATATCTCGTTGTTCCCTTGTTCGAATGGCATGTTCAGCTCTATATAATCCTAGAGAAAGAACAAGTTTGACAATTATTGAGAAATCTTTTTAAATACGGACAATATGCAAGACAAAATTAACTTGATTAACATATGAACAAAGCAATTCAGTGACAGATTGAAATGTTAACCAAATAGAGAATGAAGTTAGAAAAAGTGTTTCTTAATTGTTTACAAGCACCATTCCACCTAACTTCTCTTTTCATCACCAAAATTAATGTCCAAAATGAGTCAAATTCACGTAAAACAAAACATAATCCGATTAAATCCCATTAAATTTAGAAAAGAAAATTCTGAAAATTTAATATAAATTATGACAATGTTAATGTTTGCGCTTAGAAACATTGTATTAAGCACATTATAAATGTAATGTATTATTATTATTATTAACAAAGTAAATCTGTAAAACTACAATCTATTACAGGATACTTACTAATGTAACATTAGCTTCTAACATATCACCCAATCTGACTGCTAGGATACTGAATGATGGCCGCGCCTCTGGCTCCGGTGTCCAACATTCTAACATTGTATCATATCTGAAAGAATAATGATATATTTGTTATTTAATTGCAATGTGTCAGTACAAACACATCAAAGATTCGGCTTGTGACATCAGTGATAATGGGAAAGATAGTCTTATATGTTACATACACATACATGATAAAAGGTCTTATCATATTCAGAATTCAGAAATAAACTAATTAAACATCTTGAACATTTCATACTCAGAATAATATAAGAAAAAGCAGGAATTCTGAAGTATTTAGAAGCATCGCTGTTTTGCACAAATAAAATGAGCAATCTATCCTTTGTCATATGACCTCAGTTTGACCAATCATTTTGCAAGATTCTTGTTTATGATGGATATGTCATGAATGGATGAATTATGCTTGAACCCATTAACTACATGAACAGGCTGGTCCCTGTGTAAAGCCGATGGGAATGCGAGAATTCAATAGTCAACAGGTTAATAAATATTAGTCCTGGGGGGTGTTTCACAAAGATTCTAAGTCGAACTTAACTCTAAGCTGGACTTGAAAATTATGGAGAGCCATTTGTAGCCTTAAAATAAAACATATTCAAAAGTGAAAAATCAAGTATTTTAGACCTTTTATAAATTCCACATCAAGAACACGAAACATTCTTGATAATAGAAAATATGAATGATTTGAATCAACATTTTATGTATTTTGAAATAGCTTTTACAAAATATTATCATAAATGCTAACGGCTTTCCATAATTTTTAAGTCCAACTTAGAGATAAGTTCAACTTAAGATCTTTGTGAAACACCCCCCTTGCTACTCACACTCCTGGAGGTGCATAATCAGGTGCATTCATTCTATATCCATTCTTGATCTTATTGTAGAACTTCTCATCAATTTGAATCCCTGGGTACGGAGAACCACCAAGAGAAAATACTTCCCATAAGAAAACAGCATAGGCCCACCTGTTAAAAACAAGGATAAAATTATTATATAACGGTGATCGACTTTAAGTGGGATATGAGACTATATTTCCAGATTGTTATCATACTGCCCAATTTGAAGATGATGGAACTATGTTTATGTAGAGGGCAGTTAAATAATTAATCTCCAACAAATCATTGCAAGTGCTCCAGGTGCAGTAGAGAGGAGGAGTAAACAAGCCAGAGTATATCATATTGAAACAAATACATGTAGCATAAAAGTAAACCTACATCGGAGCTACTGTGATCAGATGAGTTCTAAGGGCATTTTCAAAGCAAAAATATTTCAACACCAGAAATATTGTGAAGAACTTGTAACATTTGATCAAGTAAATTGCAAAATGTGAATATGACTTAGTCCCCATAATGTTGATGTTTTTTAAATGAAGGATTTAGAGTTAGATGATCTAGGAAATCTTTGAGAATTTTAAGGTATTAATAAATAAAACCCTCTACTCTAGGGTAAACTATTTATATGATGATAAACAAGCAACAATTAAAACCTCACTGCACTACTTATAGCTACATGTGCCCTCTATATAGCAAACAATGCCTAATCGGTGCCTGTTGGTCCCCCATGATTCGCTTTTTCTTATGTTAATTGAGAGCTGATTTGATGAGATAACCACCTGTCAGTGACCTTACAGGGAGGTCTAAATCCCCCTGGCCAAACTAGTACAGACAGGCTTTAAATGATTATTGTAAATTATCATGCTGTGAAAACTTACACATCACTGTATGTTGTGAATACTTTGTCAAAAATAGACTCTGGTGCCATCCACTTGATAGGTAAACGTCCTTGCTGCAATGGAGAGAAGGATGTGGAAAACATATGAGAAACATAAAGTTAATCCTTATCATTATACATATTACATTGCAGAAAAGGAAGTATTTAAGGGCTACATAGATCACTATTTCTTTTTCAAATTGGCAACACTGGTAATTTTTTCTTGCTACATTGTTGTAATAAAAAGTAGAGTTTGATAATATAAATGTACATGGTTGAAAAATGGAGGAACTGTGACATGACAAAATTAAACGTTGCTACTTAGTACCAAAGAAGAAATGATTTTGAACCTTAAAATGTTGCCAACTTCAGGATTTTAAAGCAACTCTTCCTTCTTAGAACTTCTGGCATCAGAGTAGTATATATGCAGATTGATTTTTGCTCTTTCTCCTCATGTATCTGCTATATTCACCCCAGTAACCCCTGTGTCATGTCAAAGACGAACTATGTAGCATATCAAAGCTTATCTCCATCATAAGAATGTCTAAATGATTAGCTGTAAAGGTGTCAAAGTCGAGTGATTTAAACAATATTGGAGATAGATTAATGACCTTTGGCAAGACGGTAATTTCAGGAATTCCTTGAAAGCTGTGAGCAACGAAATCAGTGGCCTACATGTACCTAATAATATAAAGCTGGGATGATATTGGATTGCCCTAACAGTTTGGTTTTTTCACTCCGGTCTTGATTAGCTCCATGACTACCCTTTGTAACACCTGTATAGATTAATCTTACAATGGAAATAGATCAATAACTTGAAAGCTTTTGGTACATCTAACCAATCAAATATTATTGCTATAATAATTATTAAGTACCTTGCCACTTGCGACATAGTCCGGGTCATCATATAGATGCTTGGCCAGACCAAAGTCACATATCTTGAGGGTGTAGTTCTCTGTTACTAGTACGTTCCTGGCTGCTAGATCACGATGAATTACCTTGTATACAAGATCAAATTGAAGTTTATTAAAAAGAAACCGAGAGTGTTGTTTATCAAATAAAATCATAGAAACATTTAAAAAGAATCTAAAGTCATATATGTATGCATGCTATTTTAGTTGATTATATGTTGATTATATATCGATGCATATTTGTTCTCATTCTCTATGTAACTCATTCTAATTCTATTCCTCTGCACCTCAGAATAACTTACTAGATCGATGGCACATAACAAATGTTGTATTTATTATTTATTATTAAATATACATGCAGCAACACGTTTTTTACATGTACATACATTCACCTAAAACGTGGTGTAAAATTTAAAAGATGAATAAAAATAAGACCATTTCTACAAGGAGTAATCAGCATACTGCTTTCAAATTTCCAGCGTGTTTTTCAAATATCCATAACAGATTTACGCATAATTCTATCATACGTGCATACTTTAAAACAGGTGAGGAAGATTCTTTTGTGAAGTGGAGTGGCACATAAAAACCTGGGGCCCGTTTCACAAAACTTGTCATCAGGGACAAATGACAGTCTTTGTATAAGCTGAAATCCTTGCTTCTGATCGGTTATCAGCAGATTTGTCACTGATCTTTGTCATTGAAAAAAGGCATTGTGAAACGGGTCCCAGACCTTTTTAACAAAAGAGAGTTTATTGCTGATCAACATTCATCTTTCCTCTATCTAGAATCTTTCTAGACGGGTAAGCATGTACTGGGACCCGTTTCACAAAGCCTTTTTTCAATGACAAATAACAAAAATCAGTGACAAATCTGTTGATAACCAATTAGAAGCAAGGATTTCAGTAGCTTATAACAAAAACTATAATTTGTCACTGATGACAAGTTTTGTGAAACGCCCCCTGGAGTCTGAATTACAACTTCCAGTGCATATTTGGAGCTTCCCAGGCTAGCAAGATCTCATATAAATGAAAGCTGTTTGATTACTTTCGAGACATTTTTTTTTTAAAGCCATGATATCATGCGCCGATGCATTTCAGTAAGAAACCTCAACCTATTCTTCAACATATTCAAATGACTACGTTGTCTTACATTTTTAGAAGCAAGGAATTCCATGCCCCTTGCCACTTGGAAGCTATAACATAGGAGATCTTGACCATCAATAGGGTCATCTTGGAGAGGGGCGAAAACCTCCTCTGGAATAATCTGTAATAAAAAAAAGTTTTTTAAAGAATTAATGTTTCTTCAAGAGCAATGGAACAAATAGGCCCGTGGGCACTTTATACTAGCAAAAGAGAGGATGGTGGGTTATAGTATTGTGAAAATAAAATCTGAAAGGATCAAACAAAAATTTAGACTGATATTTAAGAGTTCTAATAACTGATTTCTTCCATATGATTTTGAAAGAAGACTAGTAATTCGCAGAGAAAACTATGTAAATGAAAGCTAGTCATTCAAATCCATGAGCATCTCTTAAGTTCTGCTTTTCAATGGATGCAAGTGAAAAAGTGATCTGAACATGAGGCAGGTAGCCTTTATATTAATTTGACTTTCATGTTACAATGAGAAATATTTTTAGGGGAAACATGTGGTCATTTATATACAGGTAGTTGTCCTACACAAGTGTTCATTAACATAATTTGAATGTAAGGCTTCCTGGGAGAAGTCAACTGTTGTTGGTAGAGTGGCTGCCGGCAAGCAGTAAATGGCAGGTTCAAATCCCGCTGGTTCCAAGATTTTTTTCGAATTGTTTTCAAAATACAAGATCAAGCACAGATCTTTATCTACTGAGTGCAGGCCAAAAGGTTTTCTTTATAATTGGTCACTAAAGTAGTTTCCGATTAATGTTCCTTAAAGGCCGTTTGCACTAGTTTGGCCAGGGGGATTAGACCTCCCTGCAAGATCACTGACAGGTGGTTATCTCATCAAATCAGCTCTCAATTAACAAAAGAAACAGAGGATCATGGGGGACCAATAGACACCGATAAGACATTGTTTGCTATATAGAGGGGGCAAGTAGCTATAAGTAAGCCTGAATCCTATGACCGGGGTAATAATATATATATCTGTAAAGCGCTTTGAGAGGGCCTTCGGTCCTGAAAAGCGCTATATAAGAACTAGCTATTATTATTCTTATAAGTAGTGCAGTGGGGCTTTAATCCAGACTTTCAAAATGTGAGCATTCCTCACCTGGTCATAGACAGCCTTCATGCGTCTTTCACTGCCTGTGGAGGTCTGGAAGGTACTACTAGCTCCAGTACTGCTTGAATGACCTGTGTGACTCTGACTACCTGTACCCTCAGTGGTCTCCGAGAAGTATTTCCTCTTCGACCGCAGGAAGTCTAGCAGGTTCCCGTGGCAACAGAATTCGACAATGGCCAAGACAGGACCTGTAAGACGAAAGATCATTTTTAAAACACTTTTTATTAAACACATACACAATTCTGCATCATTAAATACCATGAAAAATATAAACATAGGTCACAGTTTTGTTAATGAAGTCATTTACAATTTTATTTATTCTTTTGTCGCTATAGAAAATATAAGTGCTACCTATTTGAATAAGGAAAGGTGATCAATTTAGCCCTTGAAAATTCCTATCCTAAATGGAATAAATCCTAGCCTTTCTCATCATTTCAAATGGTAGCACCGACAAAGTTGACCATGTTGAGATGCTTATTAAAAAACATGACTTCATATGAGAACAAAATAGAAACGAAGAAAAAAATTCAGCGCTCCCAATTTAAATAAAGAAGGTTAAACAATTTAACAACTGAAAGTTTCTATCCTGAATGGAATAAATCCTAGCCTTTCTCACCATTTTGGGTGCAAGCACCAAGAAAGTTAACCACGTTGAGATGTTTACCGATGTGACCAAGCATCTTGAGTTCTGCCCACAAGGCCTTCTTCTCCAGAGACGTTGCTCCACCTGCCCATCCAAGAAATAAAAAAATTAAGTACTTTAAACCAAAAGGTCGAATTCACAATAGTAGTTTATCTTTCATTAAAGGTAATACAAAGTTTTGGTATGGAGTCATGAATTGGTTCAAATGAACATATTGGAAGCATATGCGATTTAAAAATATTCAATGATCGTTGTCGCGGTTGAAATCGAGTCTAAAGTGATGAAATCATAAATAATAAACTCTTCATGTTGTATAGCTCCCTCTCTAGACTGATATTGCTTAGCTTTATAACAAGGTTTCTTGACTCCAATCGACCGACTTGCTATTCCTGTTTGGAAATTATATATCAGAACTGCACAAGTTTCTACTTATTTTAGCTCAATTAGAGATTTAAATCAGCGGTAAAATTTAAAACCCTTTCGTTTGGTGCAATAAAGTGCTAAGAGCAAGGTCAACTTTGGCTTCACAAAGAGTGAATAATAAATTTCATCAACGTTACTCAAGAAAACAAATGAATGATAATTACTACACAACACAATACATTGTCTGTTTGGAACCAGAAAGGCACTAATTCTTTGTGGTGGGATTATAAAGTGAACTCCTTCTGACTCCAAACAGACAAAATATTGACTAAACATACGTTTGAGTCTCTTGACTGCCACTGTGATGTTATTCTCAGTCCCATCAATGCCTACAGCAACAGCTTTGATGACCATACCAAAGGCTCCTTTACCTATTACACCACCTACAAGAGTTGAAAGAAAAATATGATAATGATTTATTCATTAATAACGTGCATGCATCCACACACACAGTTCAACATTGGATCTACACAGGTCATATGATAGCACATTGAATGCAGAGCTTGTTAGAGTCTCCTCACTAAGTCACTCACATACCTTCTACATTCAAGACTTTTTAAATAATTTAGAGAAAGAAATTAAATCCTCTCGCACTTACCCAGTTTTAATCTTTCTCTGGGAAACTCCCACCTTTGATTGTATGCAACGTTCTCATAGGGGTCGTCGCTCACTGAATAAATAGACCTTCTGTTACTGCCAAACCTTGGCATCTCAATGGGGGGTAGGCGGGATGCTCGACGAACCTTGGGTCTCCGTCGATACTAAAATGAGAAGAATACCAAGGCAATTGTATGAATTTCAATTTGCAGATTTGAATGTTCAATTATGAACTTTGAAATCATTCCAGCATTCCTACCCATGAGAGAGCCTAAAATGATCCAACTATAAAAAAATTCCACAAGCTCTCCAAGGTGAGATCAGAAAAGTCTGCTGGACCTGACAGATTTCTGGCTAAGCTTGTTCGGCTCTTCACTTGTGAGCTAAGCACCCCACTATATGACGTACTGAAGGCCTTGTTATGGGATGGAATAGTACTACAACAACGGAAGGAAGCCAATGTTATTCCAGTACCAAAGAAGATACGGTAGCTGAACAATTCATTACCACATGGTTGCTCTCGGACATAAATTTCAAGATTACCTCCCCTTCTCATATTCATAATTTCTCTACACATGACACATTCTTGTCCTGTTCATGACTTTTCATTTAGAACTACATATGTAAGAGTTTTACTTCAAATTGACCCTCTTGACCCAGATGTGTTTTCTCTCTTGGAAGACCTTTTCTATACACATCTGCTTACCTTGTACATGCAGTATATGAGGATGATGAGAAAGATGACACATATTATTGAGACGAGATAAGGTAGGATCCTCTCCAGAATGCCAGGAGGTGGTTGCTCTGTAAGAATAACAAACATGAGAAATGCATGTTAGAGTCTATGAGAAACATGTGAATTTTATAATTAAGATGACAATTCCAACACATTATTGTATTACCACATGAATGTGTGTGTTCTATTTACAACTGTTAAGTGCATAAGATAGACTCAAGAGTTTATTATGAACTTTAATATAGTTAACATTTTGATAAACCTAGTTGTACGTAGCAGGCACAATTAATTGTGGCTAATAGGAAATTAATAACAGGTCCCCTATAGGAATCCAGTCATTGGAATTTAGTAGATTCATGCTTTGAATGAGTCGACAAATGTAGATTCTCCAACTTCTGTTCGGAGCAGTTTTTATTTGGCGAATTTTCTGGGTAGAAATTAGAACTTATAACAGTACCTCTTTTTCACAGAACATGATGATGAGGATATTCACATTGATACCACTTTCCTTCCGCAGCGTTTTTGGTATTGTTCACTTTGTATGGCAATATCGTGGTGGAGTGATTTGAAGAGAAGTGTGAGTCTTGTGATAGCTCTGCGTGCAATCCTCTTGGAGTTTACAGCCCTTGCAATTATCTCAGTAGCTTATAACAGTTAGTATAATTTGTTATTGATAAGGAGTTTAATGAAACAGGGCTTTGGTCTTATATTTTCCTTACCAATGACTAGCTCAGCATATTCGGATGTAGAGTTGGCATCAAGTGCTTCACAATAGTATTTTCCTCCATCGTCGATATCCGCTGTTAGAGTGTAAGAGATGTTACCAACACCTTGCGAGAGGTAGACTGCAACATTCTCTTTCTTCAACTGAACCTTTGGAATGGGGTGTCCTCTTACAAGAAAGCATCTGATGGTGACATTCTCCCCAGCTTTGACCTCACTGTCGCCAATCTCAATCCTTAATTTGGGGAGCTCTGAAATTAGAAATCGTAAGATAAAATGTCTTGGAGAACAGTTTCATGGAGAGCTGAACAAGAATTTATCCCTCTACAAAATGGCAATTGTACTGTTTTATTATAACATGAACATTTACATAACAAAAAAGGCCTATTGCAGCATAAAGACCCTGCCAGTTTGAAGACTGTTCCATGTTGTGGTTCAAACTTAGTACTTTTCAGAGTATTTTACAGTAGATAAATGCACAATGCAAGCAATGAGGGAGCCTTTTTTTATTAGAGATGTGGTACAAACTCAAGCTGGGTTGAGGATGTTCTTAAGCAAGGCACTGGACGCAGATATTCTGCTTCATGCAATCTAGGCTGATGACATCAAGCTTTTCAGAGACTCTGAAAATCTCTGGATCACTGACTATATTCCTTGGAAAACTTACCTGTGATGGAGACCTCATAAGTCTGCCTATCTTCTCCGCCTCTGCTCTCTGCTACACATACATAACTCCCGCTCATCTCAAGCTTCGGGTTTGCCACCTCATAATCCAGCCACACCACTGATGCGTTGCCCCCGACAACCGCATCATCCAAGGGGGTGCTAACAGCTGGGATGCGGTATAAGCTCAAGCTTGGACGAGGATGTCCTTGAGCAAGGCATTGGATGCGGAGGTTCTCCTTCATGCGATCTAGGCTGATGACTCTGGGTTCTTCTGAGGCTTGGAGAATCTCTGGCCTACTCACTTCTACAAGGTAAGCCAAAAGAGTTATCATCATCACAAATCTTGTACTGTACTATATATATTGTAATATGTCAATTTACTACATACTTGTAAGACTTTATATATTTGATATATATTGTTTTACACATTTTTATTCAAAGTCAGAGCAGCACTCCATACTTCAATATATATATTTGTTATAACTGAATAATTACAACATGTATCATTTTATGATTATTTGATATTAGTTGTTTAGTTTATTAGAATCAATAATTAATATGAAGATTGCTAAAAGTATAGATTTCTTAATATATTCTTGTATATATTTATAATTTGTAAACTGAATTGTATGAGTCTGCAGACTTTTTATTTAGCATGTTTTTATTTACAATGAACCAGAATTGAATTGAATTGAATGAATTTAATATATATCTGTATTAAGGAATTGATAGCTGAGCTTGGCAATCATGTCTTCAATTATGTCAATTACTTTCGAAGTATTTGAGAACTAAAAAACCCAAAGGACTATTTACCTCTGACACTGATGACCTGTGATGCGTTCTTCTCCCAACTGGGGTTGCTGCCGTTTGCTGCAACACAGACGTATGATCCAGCATCACTGAAACTGACGTTGGTTACCAATAGAGTTGAAACGAGAGAATAGAGGGTCGAGCTGTACTTTGGGGCTGAGCTGTTCAACCAGACATCAGTACCGTTGGGGTTGATGAAGAGCCATTTTATCTCGGTGAAGAAGAAGATTGTCGCATGGCATTCCAGAGTGAGATTATCACTAATGTAGGCAATGTCAGATCCTGTGGATATGCTTACGCCAGCAGCAGAATCTACGCAAGTTTTAAGGAAATGTGAAGAGAGAGAAATACAAAATGACAATAAATTATACTTGCAAATTGCTAATACAAATTTACTGTGAAATTTACCTACATGTCATGATACTTATTTTTTCAGAAAGAACACAGAGAGGACTTGGAAGTTTTAAGTTTAAAAAAAAATTGATAGAGTGAACCAACTGTGTTCACTCTGGTTTTACATCTAGAGTAGTTAAGCAAAAAATATTTTCAGACATTTGATTTCCATAGTTTCTAGAGTTAATTCCCAGTGCAGTTTTAAAGTACTTGCTCTGTCAACTACAGATATTTCTGATCTCTACAGGACATGCTCACATTTTGAAGACTGCACACATGTATGCATGGTAAAAGCTTTAGCAGTCGTCCCAATTACAGTACACAGTGACAAAACTTATGACACTCATGACCACAGCAATCACATCGTCTAACATATGCAACACAGTGTAATTACATAGGGAATTTAGAAGCCATGTGTACAAATCTTATTTTTGACATATAAGGAGAAAATAATGCAGGGGCAAGAGAATGGGTGGGGGGGGGGGGGGAGGGGGTTGCAAATCCCTTTGGGACATTTTGTGAAATATATGAATGCCTCATATGAAAATTAGCCACACACAATCAATTATGATATCGATACTCTCTTTAGATTATATTATTCCTAATATGAGAAAGAACCTACCAAGGACTTTAAATTCAACAATTTCCTTGACATCGTTGAAAAACGGAGACGTAGACCAAACTTCACAGTGATACATGGTCCACACTCTAGCCTCAACTGTGAGTGTAGCGATGCTGTAGTCATGGGAAAACTCCACACTCTCAAAACCAGACTCAACAGAAACCGGGGCCAAACTCTCACTAGCTCCACACTCTAGTTCCAGAGAGGGGTTAGCAGTGCACCTCTTGTACAGCCAATGTGCCCTGTGACAAAGATGGGGAACGTCAGTTAGTTTTCACTACTATGATGTGGTCTTGCAACAATTGATCAGCAGTCAATTTCAACAGTCATCAGTCAAGCAGTCTACACTAAATATATTGCTATTAGGGACTTTTAGATTTGCACATCGACATAGTGGACTGCTACGTGTGACGTCCTTTTAAGCCGCTGGCAGTGCCTTAAAAGGACATCACAGCTAGTGCCTTAAAAGGACATCACAAATAGCAGTCCTCTATGTCGATGTGCAAATCTAAAAGTCCTTAATGTCAAGCTTGGACCTGACACTCTACCAAACCCTAAGCCTAATTGTTAATAACATCCAATACAACTCTAATCTTAACTATATGTTTGAAATAAAGCAGGTGTCTCTCGATGATAGGATCCATGCTATGGCACTGTACTGTACTGTCCTGTAATGTACATGTACCTAGGATCATAGCCTAGCTTAAAAGACTCTAACAATGGTCAATAAAAAGATAATTAGAAAAAGATAGAGTGCAAAGGATTTTCTTATGATATTTTAATCATTAATAAATATCACTGACAGCAAAATCATTGTGAAATATTAATGTTCCAATGTAATTCAATCTGTTTTCTTAAAATATATTAGCAAGGCGTAGTTGACGTGGAAGTGATTATTCAATGATTTTCCAAAGAGAAAATGTAAAAAGCATATAATGCTGTTTTCATAACTTACGTTGGTTTAGGTTTCCCTGTTGATTTGCACTCTAAAGTATACATCTCGTCCTTGACAAAGCCATTTATAGTTGAATTAAACAGTCTGATCGGTGCAGGATCCATTGAGATGAAGGATTGTGGGGGTACTAAATATAATAATGAAAAGTCAACAAGAGAAACATTCAAATTAATATTTCAAGAAGTATTTAGCGTCACCTGTGCCTGGGAGGCAAAAAGTGAACTGAATCACTGTAACCCTCGGTGTCGATCTCCTCCATGTATATTTCTTATTGGGGGTGTGCAGGTGGACCTCTACACCAGGGTTTCCCCCTACTCTTATACAAATAGTGCCGTGGGTTCTTAACAAGCAAAGGTGGTGACTCTCCTCTACATAATAATAATAATAATAATAATATGTCTTGTTAATTACCCAGGGTAGCCTCATCAGTATTCATACTGTTCTCCCTGAGGGCCCTGCAATCATATTATTACCCCGGTCATCGGATTCAAGCTTACCCGCACATAATGTATGCACATTCTCCACTCCCTAGGGAGCATTCCAGCCAGGCGTCATTTTTACAAGCGCACACTTGCTAATCTAAGCACATTAGCTTTCGCATCCTACCGGGTACCCATTTGACACCTGGGTGGAGAGTGGCAAATGTAGATCAATGTCTTGCCAAAGTACGTTAGTGCCGCAGTGGGATTTGAACCGCGGACCTTGTGATCCACAGTCCGGTGACATATCCACTCGTCCACGACACCTCTAATCATAATTATGGCACTGGTAAGCAGATGTAAGTCCTGATTCTTGTCTATTATCTGTATAGATAGATGGTCTTCCTATGCAGGTGGTTGCCAAAGCAGGTTCGAGGGTACCTTTCACTCAGATTGAAACTCATGTCTGCCATATTGTTTGAAAAATGTTGTCATGGATACACAGGTGTGAAATGGGTACCGGTAGGCAGGAATTCCTTGAATGCTGTGAGCGCCGAAATCAGAAGCCTTACAGAGCTGAGGTAATATTGGAAAGCCTTGAGCACCTTGCATGGTGGATATGTGCGCTATAGAAATAATCAATATTATCATTATAACTGAATGTGTGCATAAAGTCAAACGTAGCAGCTCATTATTTGCTCATCGATGGAGCAAAGCGCAAAAAGGGTTAAAGAGTATTAGATGTTGGTCTCAATGTGAAGAAGAAGCTTATACTCGCGTTTCTCATAATAGTGTGCTGGTTCCAAACAATTTGGTGCTTAAAATGGTGTGGTGATCGCACCAGCGCCAAACACTGAATTTGCTCTGCTCCAGCCCATTGCTTTAATGAAGTAAACCCCATGCCCAGGCTCTGTTTTTTCGAACCAGTAACCTGGACGACAAGCTAAAACGATGTTAACTTTGCGGTACTATTTAGCTTTACAAAGGTATTAGTCTCGCCTTGCATCGAGAAAAAGAATATAAAACACTGCCATTCTCACTAATGCTGGTTTGCCTATACCTTTAAAATCTGAAATAATTAGGGCTTCTAAGTAATTGACGATATTATTACTGTTATCATTGTTATATTATTAATGTTATTTTTATCATTATCATTATTATCATTCATTATTAGTAATAGTATTGTTATTATTATTATAATTGTTGATGTTGTTGTAGTTATTATTATCTTCATTATTATTATTATCTTGAACATTATTATTATTATCATTATCATTATCATTATTATCATCATAACCATTAACCATTATTATCAGTCTTACCCTGTACTGAGAAGAAGAAGCTAATACTGGCATTCTCATACTCGTTCCATACATACACAGTGTAGTCTCCCTCGTGAGCCTCCGAGACGTTCGGACTGCACATGCTAAGAATCTTTGTACTAGAATCCATCGTGAGGACCCAGTTCCTTTGAGGAGAAACCTTGACCTGAGGCGGTGGGTACGCGGGGACGTCGAAGGAGATGCACTTGGGATGATTAACAATGGCCGTCAGGTTAGTTGAATGATCCGAAGCATTGTAACGATGGCTGATGCCTGCGTATCCTCTGGCTGAAAGGACAGTTAATGTTTCAAGAATTCATGTAGAGGTGGACATTATTCAATGAAGCGAAAGATAGATAAACACGTCCTAGTCACAATAAAATAGTCTTAAACGAGTCACAAAATAGTGGGGGGAAACAAAAGCACAGAAAATATGTTTTTTGACCATTTAAAAATCTGAATATATTTTTAATCTATCTGTTGTTTCAAATCCTTAGCCTAAAAATATGTATTTTGTCTATTTTCCATTTTTTTTAACAAGAAAGTAGAAGAAAAATAGTTTGGTGTCTTAGGAAATACTATGAAAATAGATTTTGATGTTACAAGGCCCAGGTCTATTCATATATGTATTATGCTCTTTATATTTAGGTGTAAATGGGTATCTGGAAATCGCTGGGGTTATATAAGGGCAGGGCCCTCAGGAAGAATATTAATGATACTGATGAGGTTTCCCTGGGTAAAAAAACAATCAATAGTGTTATTATCATTACTATCTTTTCTCACCATGCACTTGAACGGTGATCTCTTCTTCTAACGCCAGTCCAATATTTTCAGCATAACATGTGTAGGTGCCATCTTCTTCTAATGTAGCGTTTTCAACAATCATAAATTTGAAGTATAGAGTGTCATATGTGACTTTATCATAGTCGATATCATCATACTTACGTTCGAGCTGCAAGGAGAAATGGAAGTAATCAAAAAATCTTTGGCTCAATCTCAAAACCAAATGGTTAGCAGCTAACACATAAAGAATTTTACCCCAAATTCAGTAGAGGGGCAATTCATCCTCCGCTTTGGCTGAAAGCACAAAATTCAAAGTTGAAATCACTAATGGTACGAGAAGCTTAAATCACCAAATTATTCTTACAGTGAAATAATATGAATTTCCAGATTTCTCCTAAGTAAATTTTGCTTTGGGGTTGTAATATAGATACCCTGTAGCATATTTTTCTCCCGTAAAATAATCTGCTTAGTGATAAACAATTTGGATATTATTATAATTCTAGTCCTTTTGTAAGAAGAGAAATGGATTAGGTTCCTATACTATGTCTCAGGCAAGATCTTTATGCGCATTTTCTTTTCTTTTCTTTTTTTTTGGGGGGAGGGGGGGGGGGTGGTGATTTGTTATACATGTGTACCTAACTTTAGTTGATAAAAGACAAAAGCTCAAAATATGCATAAGGTCCATGCATGCTAAATGTGTTCAAATTTCTCATGAGCAACCTAATTACCGTGGAGAGAATTTATGAAAGCTAAATGAAATGCATTTTGAATCATTTAGCCTAGTAATTTAAAAAGCAATAAAGTGTCCATCTATATTCCACATTAATCACCGTCATTCATTAATTGAGCAAAAAAATTACAAGAGAAATATTTAGTAATGAATGACAAGGAGAAATTGATTTCAGAATGCCATAAGTCAGTTCATTCAATTAGCCAGTGCTCACTCAAGCCTAAAATATTGTGGATTCATTTTATTGTCATCCAAATAAATAGACCCTTATCCATAATTTCATAAGAAAAATAATGCAGATATCATGAAATCCAAATTTTTGAGAATATATTCAAAGTGTGTATTTTTTAAATGCACTTTATAGCACATACGTATTTTAACAGGGTCAGAAAGAGGTACATGTATAAAATGAAGATAAGCTAGTACATCATACAATAAAGTTATGTCTGAATATTATCCATAAACAGAACGAAAGGGTGTGCCAGGGATTTGCAAGGTGAACATATCAAAACATGTAAAAGGGCCAAAAATGTAGAATATCATAATTGAAAACTTTCCTATAAGTTTGGTGGAAAAATACTCATTATTAGCAAAAATTTCAGTCATATTCTATTCAAATTTGAATTTCGCAATTGGTAGTGTTTTATTCACCTCATTTGTTATCTACAAAACTTTTGCACAAATATTCATAAACTCACTTGATGCTAGAGATTGATTTGAGATAAGTTAGAGCGCTTGCAAATCCCTGGTAGGGTTTTTAAACCTGGGCATTACCCACTTTGAAAATAGTCTCCAAAATTTTAAAAGGAACATTTTTCAGGATATGACTTAGACATTACCTCCGTAGGTCTCTGACCCCCTGGTCTCACCCATGCAAAGCTGGGGTAGTATTCTACTGAGTTTTCCAGAGACAGAAGATAAGGGGCTACAGCTCCTGTGCAATTCAGTTGAAACCCCTCCTTGTAGGCGATAACCTCTTTTTTGTCTTGAGTAACTTGCAGTTTCAACAAAGGCTTTTCAGCTGTGGAAATAATAATGTTATGATAATAATACTTCTAATAATAGTTATCATTATAAGGATAATAGTAATAATAATAATAGTAATAATAACATTAATAATACTACTGTTAATAATAATAAAAACAATAATTATAATAATAACGATGATAATATAATAATAATAATAGTGTAAACTTTAGATAGCACACACCGTCCAGGGAGGCTCATGGCGCTAGCACAATATCAAAGTAATATCAAACATCACAAGACAGATTTAATCCTTGATTAAAAAGTTTTAGCACATATTAGGGTAACTCCAGTAGTCTAAAATTGAACCACTACAAAACAAATTTGATCCTTGATTAAAAACTTACTCGCTCCAGCATCCAAGATCATAGACATAGATGCCAAGATTCGGTCATTGTCTGGTAATGTTTGGTTGCTGGTCCTATTGGCAGTACTGGCATAGCACGTGAAGATGAGGCTTATCGCCTCAACATCGATTTGCTCTGGCTCCAGCAAGTAGCCAACCTTTGGGTCATATGTATATGTCCAATAGAAAGTCAGGTATTCCTTGTAAGTGTCTTTGTAGAACACTTTGAAGGCCACATGACGGCTTGGGTCAGATATTCGACAGGGAACGGTGACTGGATTTAACTTGCTGTACTCTATACGCTCCGTAGCGTAGTTTGGAAGGAATATGCGAGTTTCATCTGTTTGGCAAGTAAACACAGATACACATGAGTCACAGAAAAGCAAAGTGGGCTACCCTATTTGTTTATTTGTTTATTCACGATTTTTTTTCAACAGGGTAGTTTTCTTCAGCTCCACTGGAAGCCAGTGCACCTGCTTTTAAAGAAAGCCCTGCATAATACAATAACAGTATACAAACATAAGTATAATAATGAAATAACCAAAAATTGTACATAAATGTGAAATGTCAGATTAACCATATACCTTTTTTAAAATAACACTATTTGAATCCTACAATATTTATGATCAATTTTTTGTTTAAATACTGAATTACTACACTATAAAAACCGCGCCTAAATTTTGGCCTTAAATGATGCCTATTTACAAGGTACATCTTTTGATAGAGTTGACATCATGAGGAATGTACTCTAAAGCAATCTGTTTAATGTAGGAAGTACACAGACTTATAAAACTTTAAAAATAGATTCTTGAAATTGGAATTTTGTGGACTAGCCCACTTTGCCAGTCGTGGGCTCACATATACATGAAGAGGCCAATAGTGAAATACATTGTTGAAATGTATACATGTACAGTCTGCTATTCTTGATTCATATATGGCAGTGATGCACTTGTTATTATTTGCAGTTTTTCACTTGGGACAAATGAAAAGGGGGCTTATTCAATCCAAAATCTTTACCTTAAACATTTTAATCAAAATGGTTTGTCTTGGGCAGGCCTATCGCCAGTTTGTCCTTTAAGATTATCCAATTAAACATTCAATGAATTATATGCTCTATTGATAGTTTTAGAATTCTAATTTCAAACTTTACTTTGTTCAGCAATTGTAACATAGTTTGAATGAGTGCCATACCCTCCACACCCCTCATTAAGGTTGCCCTGTTCTACTCTAGAGCATCATCTCTTCAGAGCCAGGGGGACGTTAACTCTGTGTTAAAGTATATGACTTAAAGTTACTATGTCCCTTTTGTAGCCAACATCAAATTCTGTAGAACTTTGCAGGAATTATGAATATGTCATGTATGTCCTATCTGTGAAATTTAAACGTTAGCAATGTCCTAATATTCAAATTATACAAGGAAATTCATTTACTTGCTAGACTTCACTGTCAGACACTATTGAGTGATTGACCGGCCTTTTTTCTTCTTTGGTAATAACATACATAAAATGAGCTGTAAAAGGTACATGAGCATTTGTCTAAATCAACCTACTTCTTGTAATGGCCAAAATTAAACTGATTGAATCTTTGCGCAGCATAAAACGTACAACTATTCGGTTCAATGGTCTGAAAAATCAGGCTCTATAGCTCCTAAGTAGATTCGACAACTTATACCGTAGTCGTTATTTTCCCACTTAAAGACATTTTTAAGCCCACTTTTTTTTAGGGAAGTTCTAAATTAGTATTATCTTTCAAATGCCGTTGGAATTTAACCTTTTCATTTTTTTGGCCTGCAAATGGGACATAGTACCTTCTGGCTCAAAACTCAACTTTCTTGAGCAAAAAAGAGAACAAGATAGTACAAACCATCACTGCTGACAAAGACGTAGACTGACGTTCTCAGAGACAGATCCTCAGACTTGATGTAACGCAAGAAGAGACAAGAGAAATACCCTGTGTTGCTATACTGTGCAGGGTCTATATTCAAGATACTCCTGTAATATACGTCTCCATTGGGTCGCCGTAACGTGGAGACGATGATATTCACTTCCAGGTCAGGGAGCTCGTGGACCCAAATAAGTGGCAGGGCGCCCTCACACACCAGGGTGAGTTTAGTGAACTCCTTGATCGTAATGTCAGCCGTTGAATTCAAGATAGTAGGCTTTCCTGTTGAGAGGAAAACAAAGTGAACGCCTTTTAAAGTGACATGCCAGTGTTCAGAAAACACACTCAATTTAGTACAGTCTAAACCCAATCCAGTGGCTTGATCTATTTTATCAAATGGTGAGAAAATACACCATTACCAATAAGGGTAGTTGCTTGTAACATGATAAGATTCTTCATTATCTAATATCTAGGTAATGGCAAATAACCCTAATCAAATTAGAAAATTCTAAAACTAGTTGTAAATCAAATGGGAAAAAATAGCACAATTTTTTTTTCTCTTAATTTTGTCCATATGATAATAGCAGAAAAATAACCTAGTTTTCTAGGATATACCATACAAATATAGAGAAAATAGCCCAGGTATATATTTTGCAATTGAAAAACGACCAGGGAAGATACACATATGTTTCATGCATACATTATGGATTTCTTTTTAGTAGGGAGAATGCTATAGTTGCCCCCCTGGTAGTATCCTGATTTCATCATGGGGGCACCTAGCTCCAGGGGGGCGTTTCACAAAGACTAAGATCGACTTTAAGTTGGACTTAACTATGGCAGGCCATTCATGCCACTGGTTGCTCTCACTATTGGTCTCTCAATTATGACCTTCAGATAATAATTTTTCCTTCAATAATAAACTATCAAATAAGGTAAATTATGTAGATTTGTGACTACAATTTATACGTCCCTTCAGAGACCAATGCCAGTAAAAGGTAAGAGCAAACAGTGGCATGAATTCCCTGCCATAGTTAAGTCCAACTTAAAGGTAAAGACCAGTATTGGAAACGCCCCAATTTCAAAAAATGAAATGGAAGCTCTTATACCAATCATGTGAAAGAATATGTTTTGAATATTACATGATGATAAAAAATTTGACGGGAAACCGCCTACTAATTGATATATTTGGTAAATTAGTGTATCTCTTGCCTGTTGAGAGATATGAAATGCACGTGTCGCGCACGTGTGTGTAGTCCCATATACATCTTTCTGTGTACAGTGCTTCTAACTTTATGAAGACTTGGCCAAATTTCTTATCATTTTGATGATTCCAGAACCTTGCAGTACATCTATGCTAGATGATCAACCTTTTCTGATCGATTTCACAACGTTTCTTTCACAATGCAATCACATGACCATAACTGGTTTTAGCTTTAAAGTCAATCTTAGTCTTTGTGAAACACTCCCCTGATCGATCAACAACCGAATGGAGTTTGTAACTTACTGATGATCTGCACAAGGTATGTCTGTTCCACTGTGGATCCTTCATATGTTGCTCTACAGGACACGTCCCCCTGGTATAAGTCTGCCTCCACACCACTCACACTGAACCCTATCTTGTTATCGTAACTTGGTAACTCATCTCGCGACACTACTCCACCGTTCGGCAGGACCAGATTCACTTCAGTTGAAGGTATGGTGACGCGGCAAGGCAGGATAAAAGGGTCCAGAGCATACACAGAAATAGTTGTGGTATCACTTGGCAAGAATAGACTGTTGGCATCTATCGACAAGGAGCAAAGCACGTTTATGTCAAAGCAATTGCATAGCAGTCCTACACTGATGCATGTATACTTCCAAGTAATCGAGTTCTAGTATTAAACCAATGCAAATATACTTTACAGAATCAAAATTCCTTACGTTACGACTTTGAATAAATTATATCTGCCTTATTAAAACAATAGAATATCTCTAACAGCTATGAGCCATGAGTCGCTAAAAGACAAGCATATTTATTTTCATGATTATTAATTCATTTTGCAGGTCTACATGTACATGTAAATAAAGGTAACTTACCCACCACATTCATTGTTCATTTAGGCCACTTTTATCTGAACATTTGGATTTTAACGTAACTTGAAAAATATAATGTCATGTACCCTTACCCCCTTTTCAAACTTACCAGAGGCATTGACATAGACATATATATCCCTGGAAAGGTCTTCGCTGTTATGGGTATGTGTGCAGGTAAAATACCCTGTGTCTGTGGTGGTTGCATTCACTACAAGCAGTTCACTGGTCTCGTTCCAAGAAGATGAATCTGCATTAAAAGAGAGAAGAAAGCGAAGGGTCAGTGACACAAAGACGTAACTCCATTTTAACCATTTTGAGAAAAAGTGGTTTATGCGCCACTGAGCACTTGGGCCTTAAGGAGTAAAGTCTATGTTTCACTAACCATTGACTTCAATGGAGTTTTGGGTGGGGTTAAGTCTTTGTGTTTCCTGGAAAGCCCACATTTTCTGAACATTTTTATATGAAATACTCATTTTGGCAAACTATGGAGTTACGTCTTTGTGTCACTGAACCCTTGAAATATACTCCCTAAATGAGATCGGATTAAGAGCCAAACACTGATATATTCTCATTGCATGCACTTTAATATGGGGAGGAATGCAGTAGAATTAAGAGCTATTCTAAGTGAAACCACAAAGTGGATTAGGAACCTTCTCATAATGTTTACTATGATATAACACAGTGTTTGGCTAATAAATATGGGAAGTGTTTTAGGGGCTAAATTTGTTATTGCTTACAATACATCCACAGGGGCATCCAAATATACCAAAATTGTAAAGAATCACTATCCACCCAATTTTCAAAATTCCCAAAACTTTGTATTACCTTTAACAAAATGTGGGGGAAAGGGTTATGCACATCGTGGCAACAGAGAGACAGAGAGAATTTTGAATACTTTCTTAGTTTTTAATTTTTCACTATTTGTATTATCTGCAGTATATGCCTACTATGAAACCTTAAGAAAATCTTGAGCATTATGTTTTGAATGTGATAGAATTCCTAAATTTGGTGGTAAATGTGTAAATGCCAAATGGGGATAATTTTCACTGTACTTTTTGCTACTGTCTGCTTGTAGCAATTTGTAAGGTTATAAACTCAACGCAATTATATTCCTGTTTATCTTCCCACAGCCTAACACCAGTAAATATAGGAATGATAGGAATTGGGGAGAGGGGGGGGGGGGGGGGGGGGGGGAGGGGGTATCATTTAGAGGTAGTATTTCAATGTCATTACACCCAATGTGATATCATGTTTTTCGCTTTAAATTCATAAACTCCTTGCCTATGTCTGACATAGCCCATGAGCATCCCACTACCGATTGTATATGGTAATAACAGTGTAAATGCTTTATAACAACCCCAAACTGTTATTTGAGGAAACATTTCTAACAATGTATGAATATTGTAGTGTACTATCTTTATCTCAAGATTTGTATTTAGAAAAACATTTTCTACAGGCCTTCCACTAGCAAACTGGTTTACTAAGTAGTAATAGGGGAAAGGATTTATATTATAATGCATGATAATAACGAAATTGAAATACTACACGGTTGAGAAGTCCCCTAATCCCGAAGGCCTAATTCTGTAAGTAACCAGTAATGCACAAAATCCGTGTAGCCTACTTCCACAACTCTATCATTGAGTTGTCTAGCTCTACGCCCTAATACTCACCCACTAATCATATTTCTCGGAAAGTCATCCATTAAACTGACCATTCACGAGATCAGGAACGTTAAACAAAAGGGACGGCTGTCACATCCATTATAACTCCAAAGATATAGCTTTCATTACCAGCACGCTGTGAAGCACCATCAGCTGTTGTGTGCCATGTCAAGTTTAATACTGATTCAAGGATCGGGTGACAGACAAACGAGTCGATATAACTAGCTATAAATCCTACCTCCCTAATGTTTATTATTATTATTATTATGGCCTGTAGGGAATTACTCTCATTCTCCTATGGCTACTCAATTTCAGAACGATACACGCTTCCATATCACGCTGCCTTTTAAACAGAGTCACGTAATACTAAGCAGGAGTCCCCAAAGCTGACTTCGAACGCACAAGTACACAAATGCTTGGAATATTATCTGCTCTTTTTGCTTCTCTGCTGTCATATCAATTCAACAACTACACACTGCAACATGAGCCCGAAGTGTTTAATATAGAGATATGAACTATTAGAACTTTGATAGACCGCCTCTCCTCACCTCAGGTTAATACAAGATTTACAAGATCTGGAAACTTCATTCAATCAATCAACAGTGCATGATCTCGTCTGTTCAGAAACAGAAGGGTGTTAGCTCACATAGCTAAGATAAGATAAGATCCTTGTGGCTCAAAACAGACCATTTGTTAAAAATCAGGTATAGTGACCGTATGAAAGTTCTACAGCAAATAATATCTCCAAGTGCTGCTGCTGCGATCTTGAGCCAACCGCTTCATTTCTCTGTAACCTACTATAGTACAAACACAAACATAAAAAAGTATCGCGTAAGTGTTTAATAAAATCTATTTCATTATCATCTCTTCATTTCATTCCCTTATACTTTTTCCTCAATTCCTCCCCTTAAGCGGGTGTTTCTGACAGAGGATATATCAACTGGCTTTTCAATAAGGCTACCTCATGGCAGGCGCGGATCCAGGATTTCTCCCGAAAATTTGAAAATCGCGCCGGTCGAAAAGTCGCTCAGTGGGGGTGGGTGGGGGGGGGGGGGGGGGGGGTAGTGAGCACTTTTTTTTTTGGGGGGGGGGCCTTCGAAAATTTGAAAAATTGCACCCCCCCCCCCAAAAAAAAAAAAAAAGAAGCTTGAAATCACCGCCCCCCCCCCCCCCCGCCTCTAAATCCGCCACTGCCACATGGTGTTACCGAAAGCCTCAATCTGTGAAAAGTCCATATTCTCCAGTAGGGCCTATCTCCAAAGAGTTTTAGAATGTCTTCATGTCAACTTCTTCATTCAAAGACGACCTAACAGGGTAGAAATTCAACCAAATTTTGTAGGCAAGATATATCTAGTTAGTTACTGATTAGTTACCTGGAATTGGAGTAAGAGTCGAACTGATGAAGACCTTTCTATGGTCAATGCCTTGATAATAAGTCCAGCTAAGAGGATATGATCCTTTACATTGTAAACGAAGTGTCTCTCCCTCCAGGATACTGGTCTCATAACTGCCTTCGTGACCCAAGAGATCAGGGGTGTTACCTAGAGGTGGATGATAGAACCAAATATTTATAATGGTATCTTGAAATACAATGTCAGCCAAGGACAATGTTGCCCGTAAACTTGGAATCAATTTTTCTATACATCTGTTTATGACATGGTTGTGTCATTATATTGTATTCTTGATAAATAAGATTCATAGCTTTTCAGAACTTTATAGATTAATAGATATTAGTCAATGAAATTGAATCAATAATGCTCCGAGAAGTTATCAACTCTATCAATCGAGAATACATCGTATTGACACAATCACTTAGTAGAAGAGGTAATAAACAATTTATTCCAACTTTATCGGCAACAGGGTATATTTTGTATAGAATTTTAGCTATGATAATAATACAAGTGACTTTTGTTGTAGATAATGTCATCAACGAACTTCAGAATGTTTTTGTTTGCAATGTATAAATTGTGTTCTATCAATAAAAGAATTTTGACGTCACTTCTGTCGCTGCGAACAGCATGATAACCAAATCACAAAAACAAAACAAACTCCAAAAAACATTACAAAAACAAAAATACAGAACAGGATAACAAGAAAAACCGAACAAACAAAGTGTACAATATTTCTCAATTTTGTGTGTGTCCGTTTTAAGGTCGCGGGCGTAGAAAATGAACGAAATAAGAGTCACGTCTATCTTAATGAAGAATAATCATTTCTTATCTTCCTCAAATATTCAAAAACATATTTATGCACTATTAAGTCATCATGATCATGTAAACTCAGATGATAAACTGTTAACATATTCCCTATAACAATGCATCATCATCATTATATTGCGGGCGCCAGTTGCGATGGTGGTAGAGGCGCAATCTGTTCAGACAATTATCAAAAGGTTAATGGTACCATCTATTCTACCATGCTTGGTCGTGGTATTACATGTTTTGTTTCTTGATTTTGCTATATTAAAAAAAAACATCTGTGAACGTTAGTGAGGAAAATTAGCAATGTTTATTCAGAGTAAGCAGACACACCTTATCAGTATAAAGCGTAATGGGAATAGCCCTAAGATTCAAAGCAATATCGTAACCTAATAGCCCTTCATATTATATTGCTTCCTATAAATCCCCTCAATTTTTGAGGGCCCTTTACCCAACTAGCCTCGCCCTCACCCCAAAATATCTACACTTCTAAACGTGAACCTCTTTTTATCCTCTGACGAAGCATAGAAATAATAAAGAATATTATTAAAGGACTCTAAAAAGGTTAACCTACAGTATTTTTCAAGACTACACAAACACTCCTTTTCAGGACTACACACCCCCAAGAAAGATTACCGAGAGTCCTTCTCAGGACTCCTCAATCCTCTCTCTTTCTCTCACATGTTTATCTACATCACCATGCAGCCGACACTTACAAGCAGAATCTATCTTATATCTTTGTCCGATTTCGTTCAAACTTTCGCTAGTTTACTTTTCTGCTTTGTCGTCTGCTTTCATTTTTAGAATAGTTTGCTACTAGGGTCGGATTTCCATTTGACATTCAGAATTTCACATCACCACACATTAAATTAGCAGAAGCATGTGTAGGCGCGTGGTATGTGCAGAACGCACGTGTTTGCTTTGTTTTAAAAGTTAATTATCAAAGCTATTTACATATGATATGAATAGACAATTATCGTGCAAAAATAAAGGCATGATTGAAATTTCTGAAAGAAAAAAACAAGAAAACATTTCAGGAAAAGTCATTTATGGCCTTGTGGGAGGAGAATTATAATATGTTCCTTTTTACTTGTTATAATTACTATTTCAAGCAAAAAGCGGTAAAAAATTGAAATTATCTAATTTGCAAAATATAGACTCTATAAAAGAATTTGAGTCTGAGAAAGAAGTTTGAAATGCATGAATCATTCTCCTATATTTGACATGCACTACGACATTTTAAAAATTAGTGCATAATAATTGCAAAATGGAATCAAAATGTATCCAATTTGGGAAATAAAACATTAATGTTTTACTAGAAACGGAATTAAGAGAAAATAAATTGGAATTAAAACAAATCGACTAACATGAGCGAAAAATGAAAAATAGATAAAAATGTGTCAACAGTGAAATACATAAAGATAGACAAAAACTGCGGTAAATTGTAAGAGTGCTCACGGCTGATAATGTGAAAGAGGAACATAAAGAAATTGAAATGGCGTAGAGAGTGAGAAAAAGAGAGAGAGCGAGAGAGAGGGAGAGAGAGAGGAAGAGAGAGAGAGAGAGAGAGAGGAAGTGAGAGGGATAAATAAGAGAGAGAGAAAAATATATAAGAGAGAGAAAGGGGGCAGGGAAGAGAGACAGATAAAGAGTGGGTAGGAAAGAGGGATAAGGTGAAGATAGATATACATGTAGTACGAGAGAAAGGGGGCAGACAGACACAGAGAGAGGGGTGGATACAAGCGCAGGTGTATACCAGAATTGGAAAATGTGCAAATAATTAGAGCTCAGTCTCGACATGAAAAATTCAACATCATTTTTCGAAGTGTAACAGGATGTTACCAAACTAAATGCACAAATTATAATACATAATGGCTGGAATATTTATTTATTATTTATAAACCTCCAGAATTAGAGCAGTATTAAGAAAAGTACGTGTATAAACATTGTAGTTATTTATACATGTAAGTGCATAGATGAAATAGTATTGTGCAGCGTATATATTAATTGACAAGCACTCAAACGTTTTCAAATTTTGTTATTTGGTCGACATACATGTACACGTACAATTCAAATAAAGACAACAAAATTTAAGGACTGTAGGTTTCAGGCAATTGACCTTTTTGATTTCAAAGGAATATTGATTCAATCAAATAATTATTATTCGACATCTTACAAAATATTCAAATAATGAAATTACACAAATTTATTACAAATCCATATGCCCATGCATGCTAAAGGTAAATACCTAGTAAAGATTATTCCCGCAAATCAAAATGAGCAAATACTAGGAAGGAACATGAAAGCAGGCATACATGATCTTACCTTCGTTAACCCCTGTTCCAACAAAAAGTTTGCGGGATATGAATGAACAAGAATCATTTTAATTATCTAAATGATGACTCTGTTTTCTTCTTGTCAGCTGGTGCTAAAAAGCTTCATGCATATTACAGTGTTTCCAGCATTTCATGAGGAAAAATTCCTTGATTATCCCTGTCTTTTCCTTTTCCCTAAAGGAGTTTCAAAATTCCAGGATCGCGAATTCAACCTATTTCTAGTTTAAATTGTTATCATAACCAATCATCCAATTCATACGATGTTGGATACGAGACGAAATATAAGGTACTGAACAACTTTCTTTCACTGCTAATGAAATTTCCTTATTTGAGTAACTTTCCTCAAATTCCTTGACTGGAAAAGAGAACTTAATATCAAGGTTTATCCTTACTTCCACGATAGCTGGGAACCCTCTTTTATGGGATATAATTGCAAACTTGTATTCATGGAATGTGATGCAAATTTCTTGGTATCTTTGATTTCAGAAATGAATTTTTGTCAAAGACAGTTATAAACTCCTTTCTTGCTCAATTCACACTGATATCATATGATGACTGTGAAATCTATACAAGCATGATATCACCAACGAAATATAGCCATAGCTAATTTAAAAGTAAGATAATGAATCAAAAGAAAGAATATGTGCGTGTACATATAGGAAAACTACGGAAGCGTTAAAGTGCCATTCTACTTGACGACATGACGAGATATTTCATCTTGTCAAGTCGACTTCATATCCATATCATGTCGACATGTAAAGATATTTAACCTACCATGTCGACTTATCAACTTTGATTAGTCGACATGGCGAAATAAATTATCTTGCCAAGTCGACTTCACAAAAAGTTCAGTCGTCATGGCGACATAAGTTATCTTACCAAGTCGACTTCTAAAAAAATACATGTCGTCATGGCGACATATATTATCTTACCAAGTCGACTACCCAAAAAGTAATGTCGACATGGCGAAATAAATTATCTTGCCAAGTCGACTTCACAAAAAGTTCATGTCGTCATGGCGACATGTATTATCTTGCCAAGTCGACTTCACAAAAAAGTTCATCTCGTAATAGCGACATAAATTATCTCACCAAGTCGACTTCAGTTATCACAAAACTCAGTTTATCAACTGATAAACTCTGTTTATCAACTGATAAACTCTGTTTATCTGATAAACTATGTTTATCTGTTGATAAACTGAGTTTATCATTGATAAACACAGTTTTTCTGATAAACTGAGTTTATCTGAAAAAAACAGAGTTTATCTGGTTTTTACACAAAGGGCTTGCCATATACGCGCGCTGCACGAAATAGTCGTCACACTACATATCTCGCCATGACGACATATACTCTTTGGGAAGTCGACTTGGTGAGATAATTTATGTCGCTATTACGAGATGAACTTTTTTGTGAAGTCGACTTGGCAAGATAATACATGTCGCCATGACGACATGAACTTTTTGTGAAGTCGACTTGGCAAGATAATTTATTTCGCCATGTCGACATTACTTGTTGGGTAGTCGACTTGGTAAGATAATATATGTCGCCATGACGACATGTATATTTTTAGAAGTCGACTTGGTAAGATAACTTATGTCGCCATGACGACATGAACTTTTTGTGAAATCGAATTGGCAAGATAATTATTTCGCCATGTTGACTAATAAAAGTTGATAAGTCGACATGGTAGGTTAAATATCTTTACATGTCGACATGATATGGATATTATGAAATATCTCGTCATGTCGTCAAGTAGAATGGCACTTTAACGCTTCCGTAGAAAACAATTCGAATGCTGAATAGTAAAATGGAGATGGAAAGCTACTTTAATAAATGACAAAGCTTGGCTCACTATGTAAACAGTAAAATGTTAGGTAACGGTCACAATGTAGACATAATGAAAACGCACCAATGTGATGAGTGAAAAATAGCTACATGTACTCATCTATACGACAACTACTCCTATTGGACAAGTATGCCCCCTTCCCACTCCTAAATCCTATACGGTCGGGTTAGATGTCGGGAAAGGGTGGTAATACATGGGTGAAGTTGTCCTAGGAATAGCTGGTTGCAGGGGGGGGGGGGGGTATTTTTCTACAGAGCGGGGCACAATCCACAAACAGTCTAATGGTGGTATTCAATCGGGGGTAATTGTTTTAGGGGTAAGAAGGGATATTTTCTAGAGGTGGTATAGCAATTTTTCCCAACATGACCAATAGATAAAGATGTACATTTACGTACCTAAAACGTTTAGAGTGGCTGATGCTGACCCTATCAAAGCTCCTTGCTCAATTCGGCAGGTGTAGGAACCAGCATCCTCGTCGACAGCCCGCGATATCATCAACGACGCTGGCGCAACTATGGCTATCCTATCGCTCTGGGTGACGGTGTTGCGCCCCATACCGGTGTACGTTCGAAGCACGGTGCCATCTTTCAACCACGTGATCGTTGGGTCCTGATTGGACACCTGTACTGGTTCTAGGTCCTGGTCTACTTGGTCTAGGCTTGATTCAATGATGGGCACGGTGTAATTACAATGGAGAGTTGCACTGAATCCTTCGGTCACCTGCACTGTATCTGGATGGACCGTCACCAATATGTTCTGGCATGTTACTGGCACTGTCAAAATAGAAGAATAGTAAAATTACAAGCAACCAAAAAAAACAAAAAAACAAAGCAATACCTAAAGGTCATAACTCACACACCCACACACGCAGATGAATATATATATATATATATATATATATATACGTGTGTGAGTGTGCTTGTTTTCAGTTCATTTTGTGATAATTGTATGCATTGGAGTCAAAAACTAAATTTCAGTTTCAAATCTGATTTCTTTCATGTATTGATTCTTGAATGGAAGTGAAATAGTTATATTTCACCCCCCCCCCCTCCCTCACTCTCGATCACACATACTGTACGCTCACACACACACACACACACACGCACACAGTGTACCATCTCTCTCTCTCTCTCTCTCCCTTTCTATCTCTCTCTGTCTCTCTCTCTCTCTCTCTCTTTCTCTCTCTCTCTCTATCTATCTTCCTTTCTCTTCCCCAGTCACGGACGTTATGACCACATCGAGGATTTCATTCCATTGAACGCATGAGAAAGCACATTATATATTCCATTGGTGCGTGGCGGGAAGACACTAACACCTAAAAAGCTTATGAAGTAGGTCATCAAAAATTGGACACAGAATCTGCGATCCTCGCGTCTACTTGCTCGCAGATAGTATAGTAGCAAAGAGTGGTAAATAAGCTATGTAAGGTTTTGTGGAGTGAGCAGCGATTCAAGTTACCATGGTGATTGGTTGACCAGGTTTAAAACGTGACAAATATTACATTCTCCGGATTTAAAGGGTAAATGACCAATTTCGAAACTGCAGGGTAGTGTTACGGACAGGCAAGGCCCGTACTCGTCAATTGAACGTGACCACATATCATTGTTTTACTTCTGCCATGTCCGAGTACTGCATATATCTGAATCCTCTCTCATATAACAAACACATTCTCCTTCTGGACTAGAATTTAACAAAAAATAAAATAAAAATGGCAACGTCATATTGTACGTGAAGTGTCTATATTATCATCAAAAACTGTAACGTATAGTAAAATGACATTTTAGACAGTTTTGTTCAAAATGCGGGTTTACTGCGAGAACTCTAGATTAACTGTTATAAGACCGCTTTGCACAGGTTTACGACTAATCGCCAATCACTCATAAGCGATCGCTTGAGACTCATTAAAACTTGAAACTTGATTGGCCAATACCATGTGACGGTAGTAACAGTCCCATTGGAAGATTTGGTATCGTCATCACATTTGTCTGCCGGGTTTGGTGACGGACATTTATTATTTCGACAAGAACACCAAACTAGCCAAAGGCATTTTGTTTTTATAATTTATTTTTTATTTATTCTTATTATCATTTATCTGCAATCACATTGATCTCTGGCCGTATAAGAAATGTAAACATATTAAAAATATAGTATACATAACGGTTCCAAGCTTGACAATTTAGATTTAAACATTTGAGAGTTCGATGGACTGTTTTGATGATCTCATACCTGAAACTATGAGGAACAGAAGGCGATTGTCTCACATAGGAAGCAATTCGGCACGTGCAAATATACGGATTATTAATACTAATTTTCACGTTGCATTGTATAATACATGGTATAATCAAGCGGCGATCGTAATCACGTTATGTTTGAAAATGTGTTTTCCGTTATCGAAGAAAAGTAATGGACTATAACTTTACACATAAATAAACATTGTACGTAGTTGTTCTGCCTTCGACCATGCTGACGTGCTGCAGCATCACCATGAAAAGAAAGTAGTGTAGAGGTATTGTATGAAAGCATGCAATTCTTTTGTGAGCATGTGCTGATCTGGGGTAACTTACGTACCACTGTCTCTTGCTCACTATTAATTGACAGATAATGTCATAAGGGGAATGAGATCTGGAGCTACATGTAGTAGGACCGAGTCAATTATTGTAGAGTGATACAGGACGGTATTACCCACATAATTCATGGCAGCATGTCTCAATCTCAGGTCTGAGAAAATTATTTAAAAACATATTTAAGATTCTATGGAATATATTAAGATGTTTAAATAACAAAATATGAGTTGTATGCAGCCCTGCACATCAACAGGAATCAACTTACATTTGAATTTCACCCGACCTTTAACTTAAGGTTATAAATGAGACACGAAAAGATGACGTCAATCCTCTTGTTTTCCGGCTACCTTGCCCTCGGTAACAGTAGTTCATTTCCGATAAATCTACCACAGAATGCGGATTTTGGCATCGATACATTACAACTCGTGACATGAATACAATGTTTTGTTCTGTTTTGTTCATAAAATTTAAGATATTGTAAGTCTGTTATCCACGTTAAAAATACTGTGTATTGCTGCTGTTTTTGTTGTTGTTTCAAGATCCTCTGTACATCTTAAGTACATTATCATTACTATGCATTTGTAACGATTCTATAAGATTTGGAATAGAAATAGGACTAGGAATTGGCTATCCACCTAATCTCAGACTACACAACATGTTCATGGACAACTAAACAGTACTATGAGTTTTTCATCGCATGTTGCCGATAACGAAAAAAAAAACACTGTAGAGGAGTGCATCAAATATTATGAAATTATGTCATGAAATACTAGGAACTGGAATGACAAGTATCTTTTCTATCTAGATGGGATAACCGACGTTGGGTGCGAGAGAAAAAATCGCGAAGTTTGATTCGTTAACAAAGTTCAATATTCAAGTCAAAGTTTGTACCTTCGTTATTCCTAAAAATGAATTCGTAATATCGAAAGTTTAGATGAACGACGCTTCGAGTTATTTCCTAACAGTAAATTCACTAGGGGATTTGGGGAGGGGGGAGGAGGTAATCCCAATATGAATTACATGTAGCTTTCTTGAAATCACTTTTGAAGCTGCTGGTTAAAAGGTTAAGAAGGCCTCGTGTCATATGTTTAAATAAAGAATATGTATGTTAGTCTACATGGGCCCGATTCCAAAGTTTCCCCAAAATACATGTACATGTACATGTATATATACTTCCCGAGGGTGTAATTATAAGGAAATCTTTCCAAATATTCCATTAAATAAAAAAGGTATTCATCATATTTAATTTGCTAAACCGAGGGTTAATTTAACCTGTTCCCCAACACACTCCAACTGTAGGGGCGGAGAAGACGGGGTGAAGGGGGGGGGGGGGTAGGAGGGGGAAGGGATACATGGGATGGATCGCTCCAGTAGCACAGATCACTACAGGCATGAAATGTAGCCTTATGTATCTGGAAAAACACTGCTCTTCTGGAAATCGCGTTGTTTATGAGGAGGTTGTTGGAAGTGAACGATGACTATCAGTCTTGATACATAACCTTCGATTCGGGTCATGACCTCTACATTAACACGTGAGATTTATGACTGAACCTTTGAACCGGTACCTTAGTGTCATGCAGCCTTTTCACACACAGCTAAAATTCTATAAACATGACTAGTATAAACGTGTTTCGAACGTGTTTAAACTAATCACGAGCCTTTCACACACAGAAATTTCGGTGCGATCGTTAATCGTTTCGTGATTAACTACTGCTCGTAAAATGCGCAGTAGTGCCATTGCGCATTGAAGGTCATGTCACATCAATCAAAGCGCACGCTCCATTCAGTTTAAACACGTTTAAACACGAATAACCTTTCACACACAAAATGTCAAGCTCACTAGATACGAACTTCGTATCTGCAGCCTGCTTTTAGGGGCGTATGGATCGCGACTTCGTATCTATCCCAACATCGTATAAACGATGTTCACACTGGGAAATTTTGTCTATAAACATGTTTAAAACTTTACGATGATTCTAATCATCTCTAGATACGATGAATTTTAGCTGTGTGTGAAAAGGCTGATGGCAACTTCACAAATCGACTGAAAATCAATCGAAGACTATCATATTCATCAAGGCGTAGCCTTTTTTCCACCCCATACGGAATGGAGAATGTGCACACATTGCGTAAAGGCGAGCCTAAATCCTGTGACAAAAATATACATCAACAACATCATGTTTATCAAAAATAAAAAGTATATATATTAAAAAGGTATATAAGGAATGATACAGGCCCACATTGTATATCCATGGGCGATCGGTACATGCCTACATAATGACCAATACAACTGTTGTCGTAGTGGTTCATTCACTTGACTCTCACTCCAAAGGTTAAAGGATCTCATCCGAGCCCGGCACTCACGTCCTTTGATAGTACGCTATATGTGCCACTCTCCATCCAGGCCTGGTTGCCTGGCAATTGATGTGGTAATAATAATTCCAGGGTCCGCAGAAAGATCAGTATTGTTACTGATGCGGCACAGTTCAAAAGGTGACGTACATATTTTTGAAATTACCCTAGGTTGATTTTTAGAAAGTAGTCATGTTTGGATTAAATGAATCATCCATTAGGATAAGAGTTAACAAAATAGCTGACCACTCCCCCCCCCCCCCGCCCACAAAAGCATTCTAGATGGATCAAAAATCAATATAACATCAACAAAATTATTAAAAAATAAAGTGCATCCAAAATTTGAAATATATCAATAAAGAGGGACAGAGCAGAGATTATTAAAAGAACGCATGAGACTAATCGTGAAAATCTACCTCTAGATGTATTATGTCTTACATGTAGTTGGTGAAAGAGCACGGTCCTAAGCAATATGAACACGGTCCTCAATGGTATGACAACGGTCCTCTCGACTCGTAGGTGGACAGCCATGAAGGGTGGAATGAGGACAATCACGTAACTGATCTCATCGGGAGAGAATGGAATTAAAGGTAATTTAGGAGAAAGCGGGAAACGAGGTTGATGCAGAGAGTAAACGGATGCAACTCTCCACCAGTCCCCCCCCCCCCCGGACGAGATGCCCTCATTACCGCTCCCTCTCCTGGGAGAGTAAAGCTGGTCGATGGTGCTAGGCTACTGTTACTTTGCTCGTCATGCGGACGATTTACCAGCTCCTTGGATTTTCAGCCAATATTTAGAAAAAGTATTTTATTATTATTAAGGCCTATTCTTTTACGTACACGTATTCATTTATTTACATTGATCAATCTGTTAATGTACTAATGCATTTTCATAATTATGCAGGCCTATGTAGAATGTATACGCGTATACGCGTACGTATTTTACATGTAGGCCAATGGATGGGTATATGGAAGGGTATGTATTGGAGGGATTGTATTTGAGGGTGTATTTGAGGGTGTGTGGGAGTGTGTGTAGGAGGGTGTGTGTGAGGGTGTATTTGCGGGTGGGTGGGTGTCTTTGAGGGTGTGTGTGTGAGGGTGGGTGGGAGGGGTATGTGAGGGTGTATTTGAGGGTGGGTATGTTTGTGTGTGTGTTGTGAGGGTGGGTGGGTGTCTTTGAGGGTGTGTGTGTGTTAGGGTATGTGCGAGGTTGTATTTAAGGGTGTGGGTGAAGGTGCGTGTGTGTGTGTGTGTGTGTGAGGGTGTGTGGGAGGGTGTATTTGAGGGTGTTTGTGTATGTGTGATGGTGTATGTGTGTGTTTGTATGTGAGGGTGTATTTGAGGGTGTGTGAGGGTATGTGCGTGAGGGTGTATTTGAGGGTGTGTGTGCGTGTTTGAGGGTGTATGGGAGGGTGTATAAAAAGAGTACATGTCCAAGAACACACCATCAAACAATAAGAAAGAGTTCGTGCATCATAACACAAATAACTAGGGGATTGACCAGAAGAAATATTAATTTCTGTTAACAGGCTCCCTTCATCGATAGTTGTTTTGAAAAGACGAAGAGATTAAGAAAATCTAGTGGCAGCACGAGGCAGAAAAAGAAATAAAATCTGAATTGCTGCACGACTATCATTATGCAGAACGTGCCGTTGATCTCTAAATATGTAGAGGGAAAAAAGAAGAAAATCGTTAGAAACTCCCTCTAGGTATGTCAATGTGTTTACAAGACGTGCACATCATCCATGATTTACTATTTTTGCCGAAATGTCTCAAGTTTATGGATTTCACACCAGGTGTCATTGTTTGATTTGACTGTAGAATTACTTCGTTATGACATTAACAGCTCTGAAAAAGAAATTTTCTTTGGTATCTTTGTAAGCAACAAAAATAACTAAAACATGATTATTGTAAACTTGGTAAATGTAAGACTCATCTGTCACAAGAACAAGAAGATAATCGAGGATGTTTTATACCTACACCCCCTCTGCTTCATGTTGTTTCCCATGTATTACTTTCATGTATTGTGACATGCTGTATGTCTTTAGCATTACTGATCTCTTCGAATTTCGATGATTTTTGTGTGAAATGGAGATTGGGGAATTGCCCTGCATGATCGTAATCATATCAATAAATCCATACAAATACTAAATAATTGGTTTTCAATCGATTAATTTGAAAAAGAAAGTTTCAAAAATATATAATATGTGTACTTTCTATGACAATAAAAACGTAACATATCATCAAAATTAATCTTCAGAGTTTCGATGCGTGGTACAAACATATTGGTTTTATCTTTAAATTTCGATTCTTGACGGCTACCTTACAGTCCCACAGAAAAGAAGAAATACATCGTAGAAAGCAATCACGATAAAGGGGCTTCGTGATGATGAGTATGTTTTAATGAGACAGTCGTTACATCCTGAACCAAATGAAAATGTCGAAAAGTCATTTTAATTACTTGCACTGGACAGGCCAGGTAAAGACAAATAACCAGAGATTAAACTGAACCACTCCCTCTCCCCCCCCCCCCCCTCTCTCTCTCTCTCTCTCAAGAAGAGTCCGGCCACTCGTTCGGAATGTCTTCAACCCGTCCCATCGAAATGGAATTCCATTACCAGAACTCATGAATATGGGTTCAAACGCGAAGTCTAAATACACACTTATCGACTCATGAAATAAACATTGCCAAAATAAACATGACACGTATAGCCCCCTCGAATTACATTAGTTTATTATGTCACAACTGTGAATCCAAATTAAATATGAAATGCCCTTCAGTTCATTTAAAAAATATGTACTCGGAATTCATTCAGGGACATCTAGCACACATGTCATCATCGGTACCTTCAGACACAAACCTCGGTATGTCACATGACCCCCGCATGGAGGCCTTTACTTTGCCATACTAGGTATTAAAATACATAATACTGAACTCAAGAAGAAGAAAAAAGCATAATCATATTTCGTTTTCTCTTAAATAGAGGTATAGAGTGTGAGTGTGTAGGGGTGATGATGTAGGGAAAGAGAGATGAGGCATGAAAAGCTATTCATCGTTCAGATGACAAACTATGCAAAACTGTAAAAGTCTAATATCATGTCATTAAAAGAGAAGATTATGTTCTGCTGAAGATAAAACATTAGTTTTGTGAGCTTTTTTGTGTTTGCTTTCCCATGACGTCATCTTAAATTTGTATGCACCCACCAACATATGGCGCTACAACTTGCAGCTCTATAAGCTCATAATGGCGAAATGTAGCGGTCAAAGTACAGTATATTATATCTCTCGTATTTTCAATGTTTGATGACGTCATATTACATTCGGTTAGGAAAAAAAACAAGCAGGTTTGAAGATCAATAGTTTCATGATTTTCATCACATGATCTTGAAAGGTGCGGGAGGAAATTGCCTGGTTCTTATTGGAAAATGAGAGCTGTAGATACATGTATGTATTCTCGTGCCCGTATATATCGTGATTGAGAATGGTCGACATACTCTTGCGGTGATTAAAGGTAAAGACTAGTATTGGAAACGCCCCAATTTTAAAAAATGAAATGGAAGCTCTTATTACCAATCATGTGAAAGAATATGTTTTGACTAATACATGATGATACAAATTTTGCCGGGAAACCGCCTACTAATTGATATATTTGGTAAATTAGTTTATCTATTGGTGTGTGAGAGATAAACGCACGTGTCCCACACGTGTGCGTATAGTCTCATATGCATCTTTATGTGTACAGTGCTTGTAACTTTACGAAGACTGGGCCAAATTTATTATCATTTTGATGATTCCAGAACCTTGCAGTACACACCAATAATTATATGCTAGATGATCAACCTTTTCTGATCGATTCCACAACGTTTCTTTCACAATGCAATCGCATGACCATTACTGGTCTTTATCTTTAAAGTTGTTGTTGTCGTTGTTGTTGTTGTTGCTGCTGTTTTATGTCCTGGTATTCTTGCTGTTGGCCAACGCATTTACTTTGATATGTATTTCTTTTTATTACCATAACCGCATCAAATGATGTACATAGTGGTAAGTCATAATTTCCATATCTCCATCCGATAGAGTCAGGGATTCGAACCATGAACCTTCTATCAAACCACCAAGAACCTTCACGGATGTAGCGAGGCCTATTTTTAAGGAATAGTTTTTCAATAAATCTTACAAACTAAACCAATCATGGACGAGAACATCATTTATTACCATATTTGAGAGTGCTACTACATCATATCCTAAAAGACAAATACATAAAATAATAATAAAAAAATATAAAACTCTTGTGATTTAGAGGGGAAAATTGGCCTATACGAAATAGATGTCAATGGTTGATTTAAGCACCATTGATGTCGTCATCAATATATCAATATAGTTACAAAACGTATCGTTGCTCTTTTATATTTTCTAATTGTGTTACTCTTCCTCGTAAAAATTGCTATAAAAGGATCATCATATATTAATGGATATACAAATCGTTTCTCGATTATTCCAGTGTACCGCAGGCTTATATCAGGGTTATACAGACTACAAACGAGCGGCTGTCATATCAATTACGTAACAAGTGACTCATTAGTTTTCCTCGGACAATGACGTCAATCGGACGAATAAGAAGGTTTGCAGAGGATATTAAATGTACAGGCCTATAGAGAAAGCTTAGATGCAAAATGAATCGAAATTGCTGTCGTCAGAGATTACGAAGATGGAAAACGCCGGCAATGCTAGCTAGTAATATTTCTCCGAATATTAAAATTGAAAAACAAGAGGTTATTGCTTTGATGCGCGGTGTCTGAAACATCACTTTCCTTGAACTTAGTTTCACGAGAAAAATAGATTATGATTCCCATTACTTCTTCTTCTTTTTCGGCTTCTTCTGCTTCTTCCTCCTCTTCCTCTCCTTTTTCCTTGTCTTCTTCTCCTGCTTCTTCTTACTGATTGTGATACCAAAGAACCACTTTTCGCTAGTCATTTCAAGAAATTTCTAATTTGTTGGTGAAAATTAATGGATAAGAGTCAGTCATACGGAAGACACATCGCACAGAATCCCCCTATACTGGCCTTACTGTATATTATGGGTCAACCATTGTCACATCATGGGAATCCTCTACACACGTACTACATGTAGTAGGACCGAGTCAATTATTGCGGAGTGATACAGGACGGTATTACCCACATCATTCATGGCAGCATGTCTCAATCTCTGGTAATTACCCATAAATCAGAGCAGGTGCAATCATTGGAATAGTTGGAAAAAACGGAAACTTTTCTGTTTATCCAGGTCAATATGATCTACATCTATCACCTGTATTCTCGCTAAACAGGTGAGACCGACTTTCATCAAAGCATGATAAATTAACCGACGCATAATATGGCGGGCCATACATGCCATTACTTACACAGTTACAACGATACAAGCATAGTTGTTTAGTTCTACAGTTTCCTATATCTATTAAATATAATTTAAACTTATTTCCACATTTAGTTAAAAACTAAAAAATTCAATCAACATGATATAACAAAGATTAAAAAGAAACATTTAGTACTCATAATGTGGCGGGAATAGCAAAGGCCAAAAGGCCAATCAAGCTAATACCCAGACAAATAAAATTACATAAAATGTTTATTCCTCGTGCAAGATTATAATAACAGGGAAAATCAAGGATTGGTTGGAACTATACGTCCATTCGAAATTGTTCAGTTGCATACATAGCATATTATGTACTATGAAGGTGTATTGTTGTATAGTTTTCTGCGTTCTGGCTGGTAAAATCTATACAGCCATTCGACAGACGAATAGTTGTACATGATAAAGGCTTGTACAGCCCGTCATAGACGCATTCCCAGTATCAATTACGATTCATCGTAGACTATTACCATCTACAAGCAGAGTGCACACATCTAGGAAAGAACGAGAGAGAATCTGCCCCCTCCCTGATCTGACCCACAGAAAGGGGGTTTTAAGTAATTACAAAATTGAAACGTCTTATTTTTATCATGGATACCCCTAGTACATGTATACACTATATTTCACTATGACAAAGATTCCTTTTTTGAAATGCGTACAAATTTCAAAATTTCAGGTATAATGAATTAGGAAAATTAATCTTCGATCCCTTGGGTTTATTATATTACAGAAACCTTCTTTTCTTGGAGGGGGCACTCTACAGTGGATGTTTGCCAATTATGAGCAGTGTTTCAAGCATCTTTGATACTCTGCAAGAGTAATTTGTTAATGAACATGATGCTGTACGTATCTTAAAATGAATAATATTTGATTTTCCTTGCGTACACGAAATATTTTGATCTACTATGTAGACTACTTGCAAGACAGTTTATCTGGAAACGTGAACTTCCATTGCCGAAACTCAACATCAGTTTTAATTTTACAACAGATCTCCAATCAATCGACGTGATGGAGTAGGTCTAAGGAAGCATGCCTGTGCGGAGGACGTGCTTTCACGAACGTAGTATCTCACCAAGGAGGAAGAATTATGTGAGATCCTTGATCTATTTAACGAGATGAGGACAGGGCGGGGAAGGAGAGGTAGGGGGTGAGGGAAGGATGGGGCGCTGGAATTCACCTCTCTATAGGGGTTCCCTAATCTAAGACGACATGGTGGATGGATGATCAAGGAGTTATCTCCTTGGCATGATGGAGCTCTGAGTGTTTTAATGTAGTCCCAAGGTGAAACAGTGAACTGCGGAGTGATGTTGTTCACGTATGAATCATTCAGCTAGCAATCGTAAATCGTGACAAAAACCCGTTCTCAGCAGACTCACAGGGCTCCGCTAGGAAGAAAAGTAGAAAACCATCCTCTATACTATTGGACATTAACATTAGTTCGTCTCCTTAACGGTGAACTAAAAAACGTGTCTACATTACATGCATGTCGCTAACTGGCTAGAGACTTTAGAGGAGTCACTATTTATAATTCACATCCTAGCTTTTCTGAACCAGATTTAATTCACCATGATCACTTTAGCATTATCATGATTATCACATTCGACGGCTGGACTTGGTAAGAAATGGATGGTTTGTACAATATACATCGGTAAATTGCAAGTTAAACACATCGAATACATAATAGTGTAGTTACGAAGACATTTCGTATTTCAGCTCGATCCGCTGGCTTTAAGTTTGTTAAAAACCATCGTGATCACAGAATCAACCTAAATTGTTTCCTCTTTTTTAATGTTTTTTTTGCTTATATGTACAGTATTTATATACAAAAATTACCAGTTATGCACGAAAGACCATACACCCGCCAAATAAAATTCTATAGAGCCTAAAGAACCAAGGGTGTATGCACAGTAGTTTGTCGCGGGTGACATCTTTTACCAGAATAGTGAACTGTTGTATTTCGATCAAGTGAAATAAGCGAGCTGAATAGACACTTACTTACAGAGAAAGTGTATTTTTGTCATCAACGATATGTACCATCATTATCATTATTATTATACATACACCGCCGCACTCCAGCCCCCCCCCCCCCCCCCCAATGTACGCTGGTACTAAGCCTGAACAAAACACCTGTAAGGACTACCTTTTTAAAGAAATTACATCTATGAGGAAATGAGAATCATATTTCGTCGTTATCAACATCAATCAAGAGCGGTTTATCAGTCTCATGTTTCATTATAGCACATTAATGTCTTCCCATCATTCATCATAGATATAGATAGCACGTACATGTAATACGGTTAACCTTATCTCCTTTATACGATAGAAACACATGAAAGGAATTTTCCAAAACTCGTGATAATATCTCCAGTAAACTGGGGGGGGGGGGGGGTGTCATCTAAACGCCTTTTTTTTTTTCCCAGTCCGAGTCATGTAGGCCTATATATTATAGATTGGCGAAAACAAGGTGGAGGAAAACGGAACAAGAGAGAAAGGGAAAGGGGGATGAAGGGGCATTGTTGATTCGCATTTTATTAACGTGTGATCCCTCCACCCTCGATAACACTGCCCCATCAATGACAAACGCTAAATTTAGAACACCCTCATCATGCTATTCATCAGAACTCGTAAACTTTCAGTTTCCTCGAAAGAGAAAAAGCATCACAAATAACATCTTCGTAATTATAAATAACGCATTGTGTTAAACCATCTCGGGTCGTAATTTGCGATGCATCATTAACGATGAAAACTGAGAATAAAAACGTGTTAAAAATCCCACGCTCTCGCCGAGATGAGGTCCGGAGGTAATTACATGGACACGCTCATCATCATTATTATCAATAATAATACGGTCATTAATAAGTTGACCTGTCTAGCGACATGTCCCATGAATTATTAATATAGTTTTTATATTACAAATTTATAAGAGAACATGTCCGACATTAGCCTTCACTCTCGACCATTTTCCAAACATGTTGCTCTCGCTGTAATTATAAAACTTAATTATGTTTCGCATTAATATGTGTGCATCACGCACATTAGTTTTTTCCTTATTCGTTTCCTGTTCTTAAAATATATATTATCTCATATAGATATTCTCAGTGTTTCCATTAATTCATACAAAAATACCTTTACATTTCTAATATTTTTTAACCTAATATTTCTTAATTACGTTTCATACATTCATTAGTAATTAATATAATTGTTTTCATATATAATTATATATTTCTATATTTCTCTTACATATACAGTTGTTCACCTTCATACATTAAATATTTGAAAAATGTAATTCTTACGAGAATTACATGTATCATGTACTTCTCGTAAGATTTACATTTTCCAAATACTTCTCTTGTATCACTTGTATATATTTCTTACGCAGCTAAGTATTTAAATATTTCCAATATCCCGATGTCTTTGTGACACGTGATGGAGAAAGATGTGAGTAGGTCTAGGCGGCACGTCCAGGGTTCGAAACTGAGTCACGTCTTTCGGATGACAACGTTAAAGGTCGGTCCCAGACCTATATTAATAATATCTGATTGATACACGTCTGTAAAAGCCCAATTGCACACATTATTCACATGTTGACATGCAAAGGATTGCTTTCCTTTCTATAGGATTAATCAACATCTCACCTCATTCCAATTTCCACTCGTTGCTCGTTTGATCGAGCTCCAATGTTCAAGTGGCTTCTTACGTCAGTAGTTATGTAACACGAACAATCGTGAAGCATACTTTCATTGTGACGAGTGTCTGAGAATGGCTTCTGCGAGAAGGGGCTTCAGAACAGATATTTCATCTCTTATAAAAACAAAACAGTTGATTAATTTATAGAAATCTACTATACAACAATGAATAATCTACTGAAAGGCACTAGCAACATAGGATGGTTTACATCATCGGAGAATATTGTTTTATGTAGAAAAAACCGGGAGAAAAAAATGCTTCGAAAACAATTTTTTAAACATAAAATGTTGATTCCTCATGTAAATTAATTTTGCTCGCGAGTTCTCTTCAGGACTTTGTTTAGTGACAAAAAAAATATGATATCAAGATAACTCTAAACTTTGATATGTACATGTGTATTTAAAAAATGTATTTTATCATGTTCAGTGACATGGAATATGGCGTTCACTGTGTGAGTCTGGTACAGTACATGTATTTGCAATTATACCTTTAAAACAATCTGACAATAGAAACATGCTCAATACGACATGCACATTAGATTGACTTTCTCTGCAAGATTTTACCCATCACTTACATGTAAGCAAACTTGAGCTTGACACAAGAATATCAGATTGTCTGTAACATGATGCATGTAGGTTAATAAACTTTTTTGTTTTTGTTTCATTCAACCCCTTTATTCAAAACAAATACCATGGGAACCGGCCGGAAATCTGGTGATTTGACGAAATGGGTTCGCCGAGCGCTTGGTTAAGTTCCCTCTCTGGCTGCAAGCACGCTGGTCCGTTCTCATATTGTCAATTATATTTTGCACGGAAATCAGAAATAGGAAGACTGGACACTGCAATTTCCTGGAAACATCGGAAGTAATATCATAATGGAGCTATATGTGCATGTAGCTTTTTGTTCGTACATAGCCTGGACAACTAATATTGTTTGTAGCCTGTAGGTGATTCAGGGCTTCTTAGTATTGCGAGGAAAAGAAGAAAAATACATCATTTGAAAAATGGGCGTAGAGGAGAATGATAAGAATATCATGGAAAGATATGAACACTAACATAATATATTACATGTAAACTCTGCATATGACAGGGCTTAAAGGGAAAGCCAACATACTGTAGATAGTTAACTACTCTAGAGGAAAGCGATAAAATGTGAAGTACAACGGTAAAGGTTTAAATAAAATCGGACAAAAATGAGGAAGTTATGAGTTTTTGAAAATTTCATTAGAAGGAATAGAGGAAGGTACCAGACCAAGAGAGAAAACAAAAGCTTACAGAGAGGGGAACGTTACGACATGGAGTGGAGCGACACTGACAGGGAAGAGTGTATAGTGTGGCAGAAAACAGAGATACATGTGTGTGAAAAAATGTTACAATCAACCTCTGAGCTGGGAGAAGATACCTTGATAGATAGATAGTGCTCCGAGATGTTTTACTGCGATAAATGTGAACGCCATATCCTAACCGGAGACACAAATTACCCTTCATTTACTTGGGTTATTGCTCAATTCATTTGATACCAGTGTGCAGTATTTACCAGAGCTGAATACGGATGGATACGAATACAAAGTCCATGGCCCATGGGGACGTATTAAATGATAGATACCGCGCCATTTGAAAGGTTAAATACATAGTCAAATATAGGGATAGAAATGGTTTACGAGACCGGTAGGCCTAGGACTTTAAATAAGGCTTTGCATATCCACAAGAGCATTTGAGTTGAATGTATGCCGAGTGTATGGCGTATATAAACTGTATAGGGCAGCTAACATAAGCTGAATAAATAGTTTTAAATTGCAATGATAGCATTTAGTCAAAGAAGTTCGCTCTAGGATGGGTTATTTTATGGAAAAACCTACCCCTCCAAAAAAAAGCAGAAAAAAAAGAAGAAAGACTGACGTTAGCATTACAATATTACTATTAGAAAAAATTACAAGTCGGCGCAAGTATTGCGACGGATGTGACGTCAACGCGATCGGGTCTTTTCGAACTGGGTGGTGCCTACATGCAACAACTCTTCATTTTGAACAAACTTACATTTGTAAATGTTTATTTGTCTAATCCTATTGTACGTTCAAACGCAGCCAGCTCGGCAAGCGTGCGGCTGCCTTCATATTGAAATAAATTCTTGAATTGACCGAATGGACTATAACGAAGCAAATCAAAAGATCCCCTATATGAATGACTACATCTTTGTTGCATGAACGAAAGGATAGCTACATTTAGGAGCTTTTTTTGTTTACCCCATGAAGATGGAATGAGCAATCAACCAAATATTACATGCATACATTTAGAGCAGACTTTGAACTTGAAGAACACAGTGCCCTTAATTGAGGAAACGGTAAAAACACGACGAACTTTGATCGGATATATTAAAAGATCAAAAATGGGCAAATTTAAATTGGTCAAAGTTTTCATGAGGAATAACTCGTTACTGCAGCCAAACGCATAACAGGAAAAACACAACGAACTTTGATCGGATATATTAAAACATAACATAAGTGAAAATTTAAATTGGTCAAAGTTTTCATGAGGAATGGGGAAATAACACGGAACGGGTTTTGTTAATATACAGTTACTGCAGTCATGACAGTAATGAAGTGAGAAAGAGTAGACACATAACGACCGACATACGAGTTGAGAAGTTCATCAAACAAAGAGAAACAATTACTGTCGTGTTTACCTTTACGTTCTGTAATTAATAGAAGATTACAACACGTTTTGAATTATTTCCTTATTTGTGTTTGCCAAATAAGAACTTGACTGCATTCGTATACATCATTATTAGGAATGTCTTCAACGATTAGTACATTGGTTCATTATAGTCATGTAGCTAGTATACATGTAAATGTAGCCTATCTGCTATGACCTTTCAATTCAGTTCATATCATAACTGTAATAAAACATTTAGGCCTATGCATCGCATATATACATCTCATAGAAAAAACAAGCATTAAAAGTTGACTTCGCTTATTTTTCTTTCTTTAAATCTTCTATACCCTACGTTTCTTAAAGCACCTTGCCTTAAAAATCGCATGTTCGTTCTACTCAATACGTTATGTTGGGCTACACTCTACAAGGTCGAGGCATCACATAAACCATGGACCTTTAGAACCTATACGCATTTCCCGTAGGTCCATACACGAGGTTGTGGCGCCAAATAATGTAGACTAGGCCTATACGTATAGGCCTTGGTCCATGGTCTGTAAGGTCATTTTCTCGTGGCGCCGCGCCGCACAGACCTCCAGTGCCATGGTGTCGCAATACGTAGGCGTACACTGCACATGCAGACACCAGTATGAACGTCAAGGTGTATTTTAAGGGGGCGCCACAGAAATGTACGGAGATGTACAATGTACGTGACGTACACGGTAAATTGTAAATATAGGTTCCCAAGAAAGATTATAAGGAAGATAATACCATGGACCTACTAAGAATACTAACTTCCTTTAAAAAGAAAGGACATGAAGATGTCTTTTAGTGGGAAAATAACGACCGTTAGTTGTCGAATCGACTTTAGGGATTGCGGTCCTTTTATTATACAGTCTGATTTTCAGACCCTTGTACCGAATGGTCGAATGTTTTGAGCTGCGCAAAGATTCGATCAATTTAATTTTGGCCATTTCAAGAAGTGGGTTATTGATGTAGACAAATGCCCTTTACAGCTCATTTTATGTAATATGTTATTAGTTATTACCAAAGAAAAAAAAGTCAGTCACTCACTCAATGATCTCTAGAAAGTAAACGGGTGTCCTTGCATGATTTGAGTACTAGGACACTGCTAACGTTTAAATTTCACAGATAGGACATACATGATATATTCATAATTCCTGCACATTTCTACAAATTTTCTGTTGGCTGCAAGAGGGATACAGATTACAGTACCTCTATTTATATACACTATGAATATGACGGACAAAGAAAGAGGACAAAATATACAGTTTCTCATTCTACCCTCAATAATTGCTGTGGTAGACAAAGGAACATCCCTTCACGGATATTATGTAGAACAGGTGTCACATGCATTTTCACCTGTCCTACACATTTTTTACATAATAACAGTGAAGGGATGGCCATTTGTCTACCACAGCAATTGTTGAGAGTAGAATGAGGAACTGTATTTGTTGTCCTCTTTCTTTGTCCGTCATGTTCATAGTGATAGAACGTATCCATAATTTTCACCATTGTCCTCTCGTACCCGCATTTTGTCTACATGTACATGTGTTTGTATTATGTCTGGGACGGTGTGTCATCTAAATAAAGGCTTATCTGTCGATTACACACGTCTCGAGACCTTGAATCAATAACGGTCTGTCCTGACAATGGTCGATACACACGGATAATAGGAGCGATTACGTAAGTATTGACGGTTTGATGATGTTATATGTGTACACTGTACGACAATAGCAGATGGATCATGATTTAGGAAGTGTAGCTATACATGTACTTTCAGTTATCACTGAAAAAGATAATCAAGTACAACAATGAAAATAATACACAGGCTCGTGTTTAAACTTCAGCTTTGTTTAAGTTGAAGAGAAGGTTGAGTTCTGGGGAGAGGTGAAGATTATTTGTGAGCGTTTTCATTTTAATTTTGCAAGTGTGGAAGAACATCAGAGAAAAGATGTTCCTTGAAAAGCATGGCTCTTCAAATGCTTTCATATTCTAAATATGACGTAACAGTTTAAAAGTGAGGACCACATTTTTATGACAAATTTTTGTGTAGTCACATGTACATATCTGTCTGTGTACAGACTACAGTGCTTGTTACTTTTACCAAGATTGGGCCAAATTTCTTATCATTTTGATGATTCCAGAACCTCGCAGTACACACCAATACTAAATATATGCGACATGATCAACTTTTTTTCTGAATGATTCCACTTCATTTCTTTCACAATGCAATCGTAAATACTTTAGCCACCCCCTCCCCACTTTGAAAAACGTTCCGCCGGGCCTGCTATAAATAACCAAGGAGTTATTACAAGGTGCTGGTAACTCCTTGAAATAACCAGCGTTTCAAAAGACGTGTACAGGCAGACCTACATAAATCAAAGATCTATTATCCCTTGACAGTTTAACGCGCGTTCGTGTATCACATTCACTTTCGGCCCAATTATTTATTACTCATTTGTGTCTAATAATAATAAACAAAACATAACAAAACGAAACGAAACAATATATATATCCAAAAATAGTTCACTGCGCTAACAATGCTCTGTTGGTAGAGCAGTGGTATCGTTATCCGTTGACCCGGGTTCAAAACGAAACGAAACAATATATATATCCAAAAATAGTTCACTGCGCTAACAATGCTCTGTTGGTAGAGCAGTGGTATCGTTATCCGGTGACCCGGGTTCGAAACCAAGGCGATGCGCTTGTGCCCTTTGGTAAGGCATTAATCCACATTTACCAGCAAAATAACCACAACCATTCATTCATTCATTCAATAAACAATTCTGTGTATTCGTTGGTCGAAGAAGATAAATACATGTACCTTACTACTTTTGTTAATCAATATGATTTGATACGATTTTGTCTTTGTGAACTTCTTTCATTTTACAATTTATCTGCTTATTTCGTGTAACGTGAATAATGTTAATGTTAAATTGATGAAATTCCTATACAACCTTTCCGTGAAAGACACTTGCTTAATATGTAACTTCGGTGTATAAAGAAAATTGATTGAACTTGAAAAATAAAAAAATTGTGTCCTTTCCTCTTTCCATTTAACTGTCCACTTGAGTGATTCGACCTCCTTATTCTAGTTCTCATCCCACACCTAGCGTTGACCTAAATACAGCATTCTTTATTTTCAATCTTTTCTAAATATATATACCAGCAAATAATCACAACATTGACGTACTTATGCATGTACATAGTTCAATGAAATGTAAGGAAATTGTGGTAAAGTGTCAAATTAGAGTCTGTATATACAATTATACATGTACTAAGAGTCTAAATGGATTTTTTTGTTTTTTTGTTCATACACGTTTGTCAAACAATATTTCATGTTCACAACAAGCCTTAGTTATGGCATGTACAGCATTAACGCAAATGCTGATAAACGTAAGGTTATAGTTACGTACCCTACACACATTTTCTGTCGCGCGACTAACTTTATAAATATTCATGATTGAAATACGCTACATATCATTACACGCATCTTCGTACACGTTTTCGGCTTCACTGGACATGATTACAGTGACGCGGCGGCAATAATATTGTAGTAAATGTATATACATAAATATATTTAAATGAGTTATTTGCAGAAGAGCAAAAGTCTACTTTGAAAATATCGCGGTGATTTTTAAACAGCGTCGATTTGGGATAAGATACAATTTGTACACTACCATTATCGTGATCCGAGAGAAATCCATTCCAAAGGCACGGTTAACCGATGAATTATTCATTAAAGACTGGATTCCACTAGTTTGAGCGTGGTTTCCGTTCCAAAGCATTGTGACGCGTAATAAATAAGGCTTCCTCATAAAGATAAAAATGGATTTCCACTCCTGTGCATTTACGTTAGAAAGGAACGTTGCATAATCACTACACGTACATGTACAAATTTCATGTCATCAATTAATTACGCTCCTTACTTCACCCTCTATCCCACTTACACCCCTTTTGTTCTCTCTCTGCCCCCTTTCCACTCTCTACATTGGTATAATCATGGACCTAGTACTCCTTCTCCGCCTCTCTTCCTGCTTGAGCTCCTACTGTCTCCATCAGACCGAAGTTGCAAAATAACCCGCTATTTTAAAGCCCCACTGCCTAGTTTGGCCAGGAGGGATTAGCTCTCCATGATTGGTCACTGACAGGTGGTTATCTCATCAAATAAGCTCTCAATTAACATAAGAAAAAGGGGAGCATGGGGGAACAATGGCCACCGATTAGGCATTGTTTGTTAAAGGGCGCAATCGGCTATAAGTAGTGCAGTGGGGCTTTAACTAGCCCGATCTCAAATTATAGCCAGCTAATTTGCATCTTCATCAGCCCGCAGTTGCAATTAGCGGGTTATTTGGTCGAGAAAATATCCAGAGAAATCTTGGTCTTGTTTCCAAAAATAGCCCGCTATTGACAGGCCTCGTGTGTATCACACCCCCCCCCCCCCCCCATTTCTCACGACTATACCTTGGATTATGGCATTACCATATAACTGATTGCCATGGTACAATGTATTAGCCTTGAGTGTTTAAATTGAGGTCGTCGTTAATTGTTGGTTGTACCATACGTCTACTAATTATGTAATATCTATTTCGGCTTATCCACTGCAAGGGCTAATTGGCCATTGTGTAAAGCGTAAAGGGAGTAGCCTGGCATGTACAAATAGGCTAAATCATTTTGCCATTAAAATCTGTTTATAGCACTCCCTCTTACGACTCACCGATTGTATTTATATGGCGTATTTGTCTTGTCAACAAACAAACTGCACCTCAATCTTTGAGTCATTGTTTGTAATCATATTTCACCAAGCATTTGGCTCTTTTATTTCAAAAGGTAGACTTCGCTCTATATCCATTCACCGTCTCAGTGATATTAGCAACCGTTTCTTTACGCGTAAGGCGCACCAATTTTGGTAGAATTCGCAACTTTTATTCATGAATAATCAAACATGACTTGTAAAATAATAATGATGGGGTTCTGAATAATCAATTTAATAATCAAACTTAAATGTCAGTGTTTGCAAGCATCCATATGGGAAGTAAAATCAAGTCGGCTACGAATGTCAGATTATTCGTGCCATACGATGCCGATTTGGTCATTATTGCAACTAGGAATCTCAAAGCAGACTAAAGTTTAATTTTAAAATCATTTAATCAATCAAACCTAAATCAGGAAGATTACAGTTGTTTAAATAGGCATTATGAATTCTTCAAAGATATGATCGCAGTTGGATCGTATAGTGTGGACGTACATTTTCGTGTTCTATGAAACGGATCGTGGTGAAATTGCAGAGATGTAATATGTGTTTGCGACTGATCAGGAAATTAAACGGATACCAAGCACATCAAAAGGGAGGGTGCATTTGGCTAACACATTAAATGTACATTACACCATGTTTACCGGAAATAAATCAACACTAAACAGCCACCCGTCTTTCCTGACTACACTGATCACAATAAAGGGCATTGACTGAGGATTTACATTTTGTGAAGCATGACTCCTCGTCTTCTCATTATAATAATAGCGCTTTACCATTAACTGACTCAAAGCGCTTACTATACCCCAGTCACTGGATTCAATTAAGTAAGTAAATCGATCAATCAATTAGTCATTTAATCAATCAATAATTAATGTTCGGAACAATCAGTAGGCCTACACGTACACATGTAGAAACAACCCTTGCTTTTGTAGCGGCACTGAAAACTGATATTAAACAAATGAAAATAATGGAAAGGTACTGTATATCCACATCTACATCATTCTACAGTTGTTTTACGGGGGGACAAGGGGTACATGTCCCCCCAATCGATGGCTAAATCAAAATGAGAGAGAGAGAGAGAGACATGTAGACAATAGAGAGAATGCAAAGGGGATGTAAAAAAAAAAACTACAACTCCAATAGTACTACATATTGTATGCAGTTGTGCCAGTACTACTTCTTGAAAAGTTGTCATTCCCAAAATAAAGAAAATTATGGTATAATGGGAGGGGGGTGGAAGGAAGACCTTACTGCCGAAACATCCGGGTCAAGAAACTACATTTCATATACAAAAGTTTGGCGAAATAGAAAATGACGATTGTTAGCTTGTTTCGGAAAAAATAATTGAATATCTGTCCTTGCTTACGCTAAGTATATGACTCATGATATACTCAAATAATTTTCTAGTCGATGTCAACCTTGCATGTACATTAAATACATTATATAATAATATTATTATATTTCACAATATAATAATCTGATTCTTTCTCACGTTCTCAGCATGACAAGCTTTTTTTGTTCTACGATAGCTTTTTCAAAAGCCCCACTTTGTAAATCTTCTTCTTCTTTTTTTTGTCTTGTCCTCCTCCTCTTCTTCTTCTTCTTTATCATCGTCATCATATTCTTCTTCTTCTTCTCCTCCTTCTTCTTCTCCCCTCCTCCTCCTTCTTATGCTTCTTCTTCTGCATCTTCTCCTCCTTCTTCTTCATCATCATCATGTTCTACTTCTTCTTCAATTTCTTTTTCTACATCATCATCTTCTCCTTCTTCATCTTATTCTCCTCCTTCTTCTACTTCTAATCTCCAAAGACAAAGGGCTATGTTGTAGCCTATGGCGTGCTCTTAAAATCCGTGCTATATCCATGGACCCTACAGGAGTTTTCCTTGCTATAGCGAAGATGGTGTATGTACTGTACATAAAGAAAGCGAATACTTACAAGATACTTTAGATTTTGATATTACAACCATGACAGTGCAATGATCGTAGCTTTGAGTACAACTGTCACAACAGAGGAAATATGCAGTCTGTTGTTGACACCTACAAAATAGGCCTAATTACATTCAATGTCCCTTGTTTGTTTGTCCAACACATCAATCCATATATACTAACTAGTTAATTACTGTTTTTTCCCCCGAATCATTTAGGGCCATAACCTCTAAATACAGGATGTATACTTGTTTTGTATATGTGTTTGTTTTGTGACTCAGAGTTGACATAACCACAAAGTCAATTATTCATATCATAAGTGACACATCTATTCGCATTCCATTGCACCTAATGAATGAGTTAACGGTCCATGTATTCTCAACTCGTCATCCAATTAACTTTAAGCAGAATCGGTAAATGAGTTCACAGTTCACCATGCATGATATAAATTATAAATGTACTCAATTCTTGGGGGAAATTTATGTATTAGGATTTAAATGTAGGAAGGTGTTGACTGTTCTATGAATGCTTGTAAACCACTATTCAAAAATATATCACAGACAATATTTCCACTAGATCTAGATATACAAAAACTAGAAAATGTGGATAGTAAATCAAATTACATGATAGTAAGTATATGTAGTATATACATTCACGGGGCGGTGAACGAATTAGCTCTCGATTCCAGTATTGTACATAGTAATAACCCTTGCCAAATGTTTCCTGAAGAAAAAAAATGTGATGCTGCGTGCAACCATATGAACCATTCTAACTTTTCACTTAAAATGTTCGGTATTGAAGTAAACTTTTGAAAGACAAATATCATCTGTGGATTGTTTACATCCGAATTGCTCATCTGAATCTTACATACAATGTAAGCCCATGTGTATTGCAATCACTGCAAACTGAGCACCATGCAGGTGATGAAAAGTTCAGAACTATTTCTTTGTCAAGAGACAAGTTCTACAGTCAGTTCAGAGTACCTGGTTGTATTGTTTTTTAGAACCATTGTTTTAGTAAACAATCAGCCTTTGGCTTTATTTCGCTCAATATCCTGTTGCCGTAAGATTTAATAGACCTGTGTGTATACACTCGGACAAAAGATTTGGATATTGGGTCAATACTGCTTTTCCCTTACAGTTATACTTGGTTTGTTTGGGTGATATTATATCAAGTTAGCCTGTCGTATCTTTAAAGTTACAACATTTCGAGCTTGTTAAAAGTTTGTTCTCTATAGTACAATGTTGGGTGTTTAAAGGTAAAGACCAGTAATGGTCATGCGATTGCATTGTGAAAGAAACGTTGTGGAATCGATCAGAAAAGGTTGATCATCTAGCATCTAGCATCTGCAAGGTTCTGGAATCATCAAAATGATAAGAAATTTGGCCCATTCTTCGTAAAGTTACAAGCACTATACACAGAAAGATGGGACTACCCTATATCTCTCACACGACCATGAGAGAAACAAATTTACCAAATATATGAATTAGTAGGCGGTTTCCCGGCAAATTGTTTATCATCATGTATTAGTCAAAACATATTCTTTCACATGATTGGTAATGAGAGCTTCCATTTCATTTTTTGAAATTGGGTCGTTTCCAATACTGGTCTTTACTTTACCTTTAACATATTTTTGTTTTAATATACAAGAGTGATTTTCTGTGACAAATTTTGAATACGCCAGACTATGCCCACATTGATACATTGCGATCCTCATCGGAGAATTGGTACTACTTCGAAGTCAAGAGGTTTGGAGGGCCACATCATTGTGCTTTATCATTTCTTGTTTGTTTCTCTCTCTCTTTCTTTACAATTTATTGGGAAGTTTATGTTAAATATTATTGATGAGATGAATAGGTGTCTGATCTCCCCCCCCCCCCCCCCCCCCCCACCTCTCTCTCTCTCTCTCTCTCTCTACCTCACTCATTCGTCTTCATGCTCGAAATAATTCACGAGAATGACGGGGGTTCAGAGCATGCATATGCATGCACAAATAAAACAATATTATTTAATGTTAACTCACACACATACACACGCACTGTTTACTCCAACTTAGTTTTAGGCATACAACAATTGAAATATACTGAAAGTGTAAAGTTTTGAGAAGGACTTACTCAAGGCAAAACTGGCGAGAAGAAGCAAACTCCATAACAAATTCATCATCGAAATGCCTGAAGACCCAAATGAAGCTGGTCTAGTCATCGGCGTCATAAAACTCCTACCACCACTTCCACCGTCAAACCATCGGAGCGGTCCCCCCGACCTCGCCCGTACCTCACTGGTACCACTGTCACTGGTAGTCCGTATACAATGCCCGCAGCTATATATTCCTGTATTTTGTTTATACCGTTTCTTCCGCATTTGTCTTACTGTGTGAGTCCTGTGCCCCTGGATGCAACAATTAACTTTATCAATAATAGGTCCGTCTATTACTGCATTATTAATCCTGGTATTCCAAACTGTGTCACCATTGTCACTATAATGTCTGTGTCGGCAGAAGGAGCGATCACATTTCAAAGTCATTTTAGCGATCATTGTCGTCTGCACTCCATGTTTCAACACTTTAGCTTATGTGCCCCTCTTTTCATTCAGCTTTTCGGATATGCGCGCACAGTATGTGTGTCAGATGCGGATGTAATAGCGTTGGTCGCGTGCAGTGTGTGCCACTTTTTTTGGTATTATCCGTCCTTTTTTTTTTATACGGGCAACTTCCGATGAGTCTGTTTTTCAGGTAGCTCGCAGTGCTGGTTGGTTGGTAGTGTTGGATTTCTCTCTAGAATCATACCGCCCTCTCTCGTCTTGGGATTATAATTATTTCGTGTTTATGGTTTTAGATTGTTTCAGTTTCATCTTTTGCATGATTTGCATCCATGTGATCAATTGATTAATTTGAAATGTTTGATATTGCGTCCACCACTACATAGGGCCAACATTAGTTTATTCATCCAAAATGAGACATTCACATACAAAATAAAATGATAATAATAATGATGATAATAATAATAGTAATGAAAATAATGATAAAGATAACGATACAAATATAATAAAATAATAACAATAATGATAATAATAATGATAATAATTATAACGATAATAATATTAAATGATATTATGATAAAATGAGAAAAGATAATTTAATTAGGTGCATACTAAACTGGGGCGGCTCTCGATATATACGCTTAGAACACAAAATATATTTATTCTGAGGGAAGAATTAAATATAGAAGATGATTCTGCAGATAACCTGTTTGCGGGGTTTTGTTGGAGTAGAGTTGTAGGTCTATATTGTAAGAAGCGTACAATGACGTCATAGAAAGCAAGATCAAATTAAAGAACTCAAATTCAAGATTTGGGTAACTTCTATGACGGCTTATGCTCTTTTTGCGGAGGGGGGGGGGGATGCCCATGTTACTGCAAAGAGAGAGAGAGAGAGAGAGAGAGGTCTAACTGCATTATTTACCGGGGAAAAGAATCAAACTAGTGTGTGTCTGTATACCTAAAACTTTGCACAATAAATCAGGATGTGGAATTTTAATGTTCGTCTCATACTGGTGGATTAAATAGACAGCAGCTATACAAAAAGAAGGCCACTTATTAAATAGACTTCAAATCTAATAGACGTTCAATTTAATGGACTATTTCAATAATTTCAGCGAAAAGTGCACATGGCAAATTAGTATGCTCCATATATTATACTCACTCGCATTCACATGCAGAACATTAACGCCAATCACACTCAATACAATGGTCCCAGTCACACCAGCAAACAGACTCCAAACTGACTTCAAATCGACAAATTCTTATTGGAAATAAAGAAAAGACGAGAAAAGAGACAGATAGAAGGAAACATGGTAAAATAAAGAAAAAAAATTAGGCCTGGACCACTGGGCCCTACAACTGATCCTTGCGAATTTCCATTTCTTTTTTTCCGAATAAGAACAGTGCTCCCAGTCTTTTCAATGGTCCCTCAACCGATAGACTCACGCTATGCCACTATAGATAATGGGTGTTTTGTATCGGTCTAGTGTCGGTCTTGTGTCGATCAAGTGTCGTTCTAGAGTCGGTCTAATGTCGAATGGTTTCGTGTCGGTCTAATCTTTGTCTGATGTCGGTCCAATGTCGGTCCAATGTCGGACTAATGTCGGTCTAGTGTCGGTCTTATGTCGGTCTAGTGTCGTTGTAATGTCGGTCTAGTATCGGTCTAATGTCGGTGTGACTAAGGTATAACATCTTCTCCCAACCACGCAACCTAATACTACGTACCCTCCATTTACTTAATCAAATGACATGATTTTAATTTGTGTTCTTCAGTCGCTGCGGGAAAACCCAAAAAAAAAAATCTTTATTTTGATGTCCTTGGGTTTTCGTCGAATATGAGAGACGATGAGCGAGAACGCGGGAAAATGAATCCGAACCCGGGATACCAAAACACAATAATGTGAACATTCGCATTCATGCGTAATAATGGCATTAAAAGCATTCATTGCCTCCCCACCTCTCATTTACTAATTGCTACACTGAGATGGTGACACGAACGCATTTAATTTTTCCACCAAACAAGTATGTGCTTTTCTATGGAATTTCTATTTTGTAATTATGCTGTGATTACATTACTTATAGTGCAGTGGTCTCGTAATTCAGTTGTCCCTGGTTCAAAACCAAGTAGGGGCTCTAGTGCCAATTGGTAAGGAAGTAATCTTCATTACCAAGTCTCTTGGAGAGGATTAAAAACCGTCGGTCGCCTGGTTGCTTATTTATACTCATACACATGCTCTCTTATTTATCTCTTAAATATTGAAATGATTATAAAGATGGGAAGAAATTTCCTGATTATCTAATAATTTAGTTACGAATATATTGAAATGCATTTTAAGCGGCATGATCTTTTCCCGGTAATAATTATCGTGTGATTTTGGACCCCTACCTGACCAATCCTCCACTCGGTTATTAGGAGGGGTCGGGGTTGAACATTCTCCTCACGTGATTTTCTAAATCCTCTCCAGCACTTTAAGCGCACGGGGAATGGGAATTTGTCCCTCAAGAAAGGGGGAAGGGGAGGGCGGCCTTACATCCTCTTGATCCAATGTAGGAAACTCATTTTGAAACTCATTTTGAAATCAAATTTCCATTGCATGGTTCCATCGGTGTTATAACACTGACCTTGATGAAGGCCATTCAAAATTGAATTTACTTTAAAACTAAATCTTTTGAGTTCGTTATAAGAAGATTTTGACAGGACAGGATATCAACCCGTACTCAATTACCTTTTGTTTTGATTGTTGTAATTCGATGAGATATTTATAGTAAAATGTGAACCCGCACAATTTTTAAGTAGGAAATTACCTGAAACATGTCTCGATAAATACATTTCTTACACTAGATAATGTCAATGACGTGTTAAGCCTAATAATGTTGTCGAGGAAATTAAGCTTAAAGGGAATTTCCCGTCGAGTATAAAAGGTGCTGTGTAGCATGACGTTATTAAGATCTTTTGAAATATTCGAAAAGCAATTTTGTTTATCACTATCGCAAATGCTTTCGAGGAAAATAACTCGAGGTCAACTTCAATCCCCCTATTATATCCTGTTTTCTGTAGCAAGAATGATGGAATTACCCAGCACGTCAATGCAATGTTTGAAAATGTCCAAGCAAGGCTATTGATGATTTTTTGAACAACTTTGCGATCATGCTTTCAAAGCAAAATCATGTCTGCTACGTTTGATTTTAACGAAATTCTTGCTCACAGTGTCTGTTTAGCAAGAAGACACAATCTTGCCTCTTTTTTTTTAATGTTCCAGCATTTGAACATGATAATTGGAGATGTCTTGGTCTAATAACTGTAATGGATACGTCACCGGACTGTGGATCACAATGGTTCGCTGTTTGGGTCCCGTCGCGGAACCGGCTTAAAGATAAAGTTGAGTTCTGGTCATGCGATTGCATTGTGAAAAAACGGTGTGGAATCAAGCAGAAAAAGTTGTAGCATATAAGTATTGTTGTGTACTGCCAGGCTCTGGAGTTATCAAAATGATAAGAAATTTGGCCCAGTCTTGGTAAAGTTACAAGCACTGTACACAGAAAGATGTATATTGGACTACACACACATGTGGCATAAAAGCTGGGCCTCATTTTAAAGCGGTTACTTGTCATATTTAGAATATGAAGGTAATTTTAGAGCCATGCTGATCAGGGAACATTTTTTTCTCTGATGTTCTTCCACGCTTGCATAATAACAATGATAGCGCTCTCGAATAATAATTGTTCGCTTCGCCCCAGAACTCAACCTTCTCTTTAACCTGTAAGAATGCACAAAACAAAACACAATACTTTACAATGTCCTTTGATAAGACATTAATCTACATTCGCCACTCTCCTCTCAGGTGAAGAAAACAGGCTCCTGGTAGGAATTTATTCCTTGAATGCTTTGAGCGCCTTATGGCACTGAGTTGGGATAAAGCCAGGGTAATAATTAGAGTACTTTGAAGGTACATTGAACATCCCCCTAAGTGGATAAAATTGCGCAAAAAGCAGCCATTATTCAGTATTTTTAGTATTAAACAGAATAATCATTTAAACTGAAATTCCACATAACATTTTTGATTAATATCCTCCTTCGATCAGCCGTGTTGAGGCGTGAATAGCGGATCCCCTTCAATGTCATCCTCGTCTCCGATTACACGTTCTCGTTACGTGTCATTAATTTTTCCTTGAAGTTCTGGCGTAGCTTGGGTCCAGATTTTACGAGATTTAGGGGAAAGCTGCGTCGGAAGAGGGGCGCCAGTCACATTCAGTGAATGTAAACCAACAAGGCTATTTATTTGTTTTTTATTATTTTAGTTTAAGTTATTTCTACCACGGTGGTTACATTATTACATTTGACAATGCTTTACTACAGTGCCCTGTGGTGAACAGTATATACAAGATACAAACAAAATATGACCAAACATACAATAAGTCACAAACAAATAAGTAAGAAAAAAATATATCAATCTGAACTCAGGGAGTATGAAGAGTAATGTATTGCTTAGGGTTAGGGTAAGGGAGGGGTCTTCCCTCTCCTTTGTTTGTCATTTGATGGGGAGGGGGCATACCTACCCCTTATCTATGCCACTGATGGAGAGGAAAAGCTCGTGTGAAATCTTTGTGGTCATGTGGATAGTTCGAGCGCAGTTTGAAGGCAACTCTCTGAGCAGATTATTTTATATTCTCGGTCAAATTTTGTGAAATTCATGTACACGTCAATATAAATTCATTAAATTTATGAAAATTCGTTTCCTTTTATAAACAACTCAGTTTTGTGTGATATTTTCAAACCTAGTTTCATAATATCTGATCTTGTGGATTGGAGTATGTAGTTTCGACAGTATAGTGCTCATTAAACTCATTGAATGGAAATAAGATGAACAAAATACAGAAAAGAAAGAAAAAGAACTTAAAGGGAGGGAGGAGGAAGGGACTGAGAGAGAGAGAGAGAGAGAGAGAGAGAGAGAGAGAGGGATAGAGAGAGAGAAAGAGAGAGAGAGAGAGGGAGAGAGAGACAGAGACAGAGAGAGAAACAGACAAAGACATACAGGCAGAGAGAGAGAGAGAAAGAGAGAGAGAGAGAGAGACGGGGAGGGGAGAGAAAGAGAGAAGGAGGGAGGGGAGATAAATATAGAGAGAAGAAGGATAGATGGAGGCATGGAGAGAAAGAGAAAGAGAGTGAGTGGGGGAGGGATAGAGAGAAAGAGAGAGAGAGAGAGATAGCGAGAGAGAGAGAGAGAGAGAGAGAGAGAGAAACTTAATACACGGTATTGACATATGATATGAAATCATTCATAGTCGTGAAATAAGTAGGTCGCTATTAAATCCGTTTTTTCACGGAATGTATGTATATATTTTCAACAATGCACCATGTAGACACGACAGCTCGAATTTCCCTTCAAGGCTTGGGGTCATGAAACTATATTTGTTTCTTTGAAATCACGTCTTTTTCTATAAAATCACGACTCTGTATGCCACCCTGTCTCGCCAACAGTTGATTGAGACCGACATATGAAAAGATTTTTTTTTTTTTTGAATAGGTGTTCCGCGTAGTCAGAGTACAAGTTTGATAGTTTATATGAACTATTGCCTCAATTTTTTTTTTAAATGCGTCAGTAAATTTTGGATGCCGTTGAACTTTTGACATAATATGCTCGTTTAAGAACAACCCTATGGGGAGGAAAACGACATTATATGATGGTGAAAATGGTATGTTTGTTTATGAGCTTCTATATGAGGCTATTTTCATTAAAGAAAACTGATTCCCTCCTACAGTGGCGGATCCAGCCGGCGGGAAGAGGGGGGCCCAATCCATGAGAAAATATTAGTTGCGACTCAGCCACCGGTGAATAAGCGGGGGGAGGGGGGGGGGGGGGGGGGTAGGAGGCACTTTGTTTTGGGTCCAATTTTTCAGGAAATATTTTGAGCCGACTCAGTCAGCCAGTGA
>JAVYIG010007684.1:0-98577 GCA_035222895.1 Strongylocentrotus droebachiensis | reverse complement strand
TGTCTGTCCTGTGCCCCATTCTCATTAGAGCTGCATTGTTTCAAGTTCATGAGGGGAAGATAAACTAGGACAGGGATGATACACTAACACACACAGCTGGTAGGGATGCGATCTCTACTACCGGTGGCCAACATCATCATCCTCATCACCACATTCATCCCTGCTGTGATGATAATCGCATCTCACTGCAGCTGCCCGCTAAAGCTCAACACTGAAACATGACACGTTGACAAGGCATGGGAGATACCAGAGTTTGTGTTGACTGTGGAACGCACTGCATCCCGCCCACTACCGGCTGCTTGTGAGATGGAGAAGGAGGAGGAAGATGGTAGAATCATCAGAGCATCAGCCCAGTGACCAGTACCGCAGGACACGCCAATACCTATCACCTAATGAGAACCTCACACACACACACACTCACACACACATATGTAATGCAGAGCTCGAGCATGACTGATGCTTAGCTACAAATGTAAGGACCATTCATGTCTATTTCTCTCTCTCGCATAAAAGTCATGTGTCGCATGTCATTGATACCAAAATTGCTCTTCATCGAGCGATTGCAAACCTAGATCTCCACTCTCATTGTTTGCCCCCTCACATTCATGTTGCAGCACAGGGAATAGGAGAGCAAATAACGAGAGCAAACGGATATTACATTGAAATATTATCCAAAGCTAGGAAAGACATTTCTGCGCTTCCCTTTATCCAAATATTCCTCGGGGACTATACCTCTGAATGCAAGGGTGGATGACGGACGGACGGAGGACAAGTCATCTTAAAATAGTTCAAATGGTGCTTGCTTCATCTTAACCTGTTGGCCACTGGATTCTCTTCATCTAAAATACTCAATAAATGATCCACCATGTTCCCATAGGCCCTTGTTTAGCCAGTCCAATACCACATCCCAAGCAGCAATATAAAATATGACACTGTCATTCTAAATGCTTTAAGTGACAGCTGCAATAAATTCTCCGACCATATAATGAGATATTGATTACTCTCAAACCACGAATATAAAAACAGTTGTGAATTCTGTAAAAATCCATTATTCTACTAAATGGAAGGTCATACCAAGTCAAATATTCATAGAGTAACAATAGCTTTATATTGAAACATCGATATCTATAACTAGTAACTACAGAATGCATAGAATACATCATTATTTTGAATGAATAATGATGTTTACTGTTTATGCCATATACATCATACAGGACAAAATTTATGTCACGTTTTCCAAAAATTATATCATAACTAATCACCCAATTTCAGATGTGGATGCAAAGAAAATGAAAATTAATCAGGTTTTTGTCATCGATCAAGGCTCATGCCCTAAAAGGATGTTGGATACCCGGTAACTACATACAGTGAAGCAGATATAACACATGCATTGGCATCAGTGCCATAACTCTGCATTTTAGCAAGAGAATTAGGCAGGCTTGGCATATTATCAGTAATGGATCTAGATATTAGGATAATCAGGAAAGAAGGCATCCTGTTTCATCTAGTGATTAGCATTTCATGGCGTAAGGTATAAAGCCATAGTGGTAGTACACTGGGGTGGTATACTGGTCTGGGTTAATGCTATAATATATCCAGTCTGGTGATATTAGAAGCAAGGTGAATAGAAAAATACCGGAGTAGAGAGAAAGATTAAAACAAGTTTTTATAAAAACATGGAAGAGCTTTGAGGGGTGGAATCAGACATTTACAATTTGTCAATATATTTAAAGTCTAACTTGTTTATATATAAAAGAAAACAATTTTGACAATAGGATCCACTGTCATATCCTGAAGTGCAAGAAAATAATTGTGGTAAATTTCAAGATTTTAAAATTATTCAACGAACAGTGATTCTAATTAATGTTCATTCTTTCACAACCTTCCCTTACATATTACATCTAAAGCTACTATTATGATGAGAATGCATTTAATGAGCTTTGTAATTAATAATGGGGGCAGATATAGATATCTTTTAAAAATACCAACAAGTAAACATACTTTTTCATGAATATCGTGTTTTTATATGGCAGAATGTCTCCCCCCCCCCCCCATCCAAGATGGTTTTTAGGAGTTGGTTTGGTTGAAGAGGTTGAAGAGAACTTTGATATTTTATAAATAAGGGTCAGTGTTTACTTTTATTTAATGCTGACTATCAAAAAACTTTCAGTTTCATTTGTTTTATTTCCAGTCTACCGAAAGTACCTTCATGTTCAACAGGAAACTCAACCAGTGTGAAGCCAAAGCAATAAACCAACAAAAAAAAGTTAGATCATAGCTATGTTTACATGGCACCATCAAAGTTTTTATCTTTAAGTTTGCAAAACCTCAAAGGTATTAACGATCAATTTGAACAGTGATGAGGGTTGAAGATGAAGATTGCTGGTGGTTTATTACTTCAAGTAAAACCATGTCCTAAACTCTAAGTTAAGAGACTGTCATGGATATATGGATGTATTAGAAGATGCTGGCTAGGGATTCAGTCTTTCAAAGGAAATACTGAGCAAAGGCTACAATACTTTCAATCTTCAACACATCAAAGAATAGAAAGATATTAGAATAGAATAGATATTACAAATTGAAATTACAGCGATTATTCTTTCAACTTCTATCTGGCCTAAATATCTGATTTCCTTTCAGAAATTTCAGGTCTACGTTTTAGCTTTTCTAAGACACACCTTTATAAAAGACACCAGTACGTGTGTTGATGGGAGTATGAATTGTCAACAAGTCTATTAGTAAATCGGTTCTCTATTACATGAAGACCATCCCCATATGCAATCATCCGCTGCCACTGAACTGTTTACTCAATGAATGACGGCATGGAGAGGGGGCATGGAGAGAGGGCATGGAGAGGGAGGGGGCCCTTCCAACCAAGCATGAAATACAGCTTGCTCAGCTGTGAGGGGGGTCACGGAGGGGGTCCACTGTCCTTTGATATACATGTTATCCTATAAAGCACACAGCACAAAAAATAAAAAAATAAAATAATAACAAAGGTAATTTACCCCCAAAATGCACTAACAGGGCGATTCGAGTCAAAATCAAAATCTCACAAATTATTGAGAATTGTTATGGTCCACAAACCGTAACTGTGATCAGTATTTTGATTATTCTGACCATGGCGCAAAAGTTTGAATATCACTAATTGACCTGTGTGTGAATGGCCTTACAAACAAACATCTCATTGCCTGCCTACTGCCTCTCCTCATACACCCTTCCAATACAATGATTGTATTTTCATTGCGTATTCTAGCGTAATCATTCACTCCTGATTGATCAGGAGGTGGGGAGGTAAACAGTGACCATGGAGGAGCATGGTGGAGCCAGCATGGTGGAGCCGGTCAGGAGGGTGGAGCCAGGAGGGTCACAAATAGATCCACTGGTGGGAGGATGATGTTCTAAATTTAAGGGGAGGAACATTTAACTCAACTAGAAAATATTTATTCACAACAGGAAGTTACATGTACATGTAGTTACAATCAAACCCATCTAGGTGGCCATCTGTGTATAGTGGCCATGTGATTGATCTCTCTCTCTCTCTCTCTCTCCCTTTCTATCTTGAGAAAAAAATGACTGCTTTCGAACCTACCTAGAAAGGCAACCTGTCTACAGTGGCCATTTTTTCGGTTTGCTTTGGTTACCTTAATACACAGGTTTGAGATTCTTAGCATCAGCTAGATCATTCTCACAAATACAGACACTAAAAAAAACATGAATAAATAATACAGTATACCGGGGCCCACGATGGAAACAGATAAGAGTGTGGTATGAATACTAACAACATTAATCATTCTATTTTCTATTACAAATGTATCACCATTATAAGAGAAACACCTACCAGCTACACCTGCACATAATGCACATAATCAACTGCCCAGGGCTGTGTAATTTTAATCATGTAATGAATACGTCTAGGATTTTATAGTAGATACATGTACATGTATATAGGAAGGTGTGTATAAATTAAGCTTTATTGCTTTGGGGAATGTAATGCCAACTTCCCTCCTCCCAAAATGTTAAAACAGTGAAATAATGATGTCGATCAGGAATAACTGATCATTAACAATTAAAGATAATGATATAGATCAACTATTCATTGCACCATAAAGTATTTGAAATGTCACAAGGGAATGCCCCAGAAAAATATTTCGCTGAAGCCTTTGTTGAATATACATGTATGGGCATGAAAAAGTGCTTTGAAAAATGCTTTATAACTTTCATTCATCCAATAAGTACTCCTTAAAACCTTCATTTCCTAATGGCTTATTTTGAATTTATGTTCTAGTTACCCTTAGAAAACACACCAAGAATCCATAGTGCACATATACACTGTAGAGTGGTTGATGGCACATGCATATTTGAGCAGGCCCGTAGCCAGAGTTTGATGTTTGGGGGGGGGGGGGGGGGCACATACAAAAGTTTAACCGATCTCAGAATTTTTTTGGGGGGCACATCCAAAATATAATAGAAACCTAATTTGCTGTAACCTTTGTAAATATTTATGCATATTATGAGCATATAAAGGTTCTTAAAATATGAAGTACCAACTTTTATCAGTCCCCGAGAGAGATCTTAAATGAAGACTTGTGTCCCAGTTACCTTTGGAAAGCACACCAACACCTTCATAGTGCAAACAGACAAACTCAATGGCGGCATGCTGGACACAGAGTGTCAATGAGGATAGCAAATGACACTTAGTACGGTGTTGAGGAGCTAATAACTTCCAATTAAAAGCCAATATTAGATCGTACTTGACATGATTACATCAATGTGTGAATATTAGAAGCTGTACGTTTCTCTCTCTCTCTCGAGGTCATGCTCTGGCTCTTGCTGTATTATATTATACACCAGTGACATTCAGAGAAGAAGAGAAAAGATCTCTCCGCGTCTTAGCAGAAGAAGAGAGCAGAGGGGGGTAGACACCTTTTATTGCGCCACAATGATTGTTTCTTTAAAGTACTTTGATAAAGCTTTCTTGTGATGTTGTTTTTAAGTTTGCTTGCAAACTATATTTCAAATGATGATGACGTTTGTTCACATGTGATAAAACTCAAATGCTTCTTTATAATTATAATATACACATATAGAATGCTTTAACAAAATCATGAAATTAAAAAATAAAGTTAACCAAAAATATTGCTTAGTATAAAAAATATGAAGTATATCGTCCATTACGCTTCATATATATTTCAATACAAATAAGTATGATAATAATATTGATATTGTTAAAAATATTACACAAAACAAAGGGCAATAGAGAAAACATAACAGTGACAAAAAGCATTTATAAATGACTTAAAAGAGTTTTTCGAATCTGAGGGAGAAAAAATAGCACGAAAGGCGTAAACTAATTGCATACCTTAGCATGGGATTCTCAGGTAGGCCCCTAACACAGTATATGAGATCCTTAGGTAGTCCGTTGTTTCATGGATGATGATGAATACAAGTATGGCATCCTCACCAAGACTCCAGTTTGCAAATGAATTTTGATCAGCTTTTAGCAGGGAACATTAGATGCAGCCAAATTCATCAGTGTCCTCCCTCTCTCTCTCTCTCTCTCCCTCTCTCTCTCTCTAGCAAGCCAACGAGCTAGCTCCAGTCGAGGAGGGTTCCCCGAGAAGAGAGACGTTTTTTCATCGTCCTCGTGAAATGATGGGGCGTGGGTGAGGGCGCATCCCTTATGGCGCTAGGGGAGGGGAGGGGGGGGGCAATAACAGATGTCACATGGGACGCCTGATACAACTCCTACCAAGGTCGTACATTACGATGAGAGATACATGTGTTTCTGATCTTTCTTTAACTATCTTGGACTTGTTAACGCTTTGTTCACGCTGGTGTCACCGAGTGTTCAGGTATGCACACATTGGGGTAGGAATCCTCATACACCTCAGGGACCAGTGCAGGGGGTAGACTAATGTCATCATGTTCCTCTCTCATGCGTCAAGGTCTGTTTCTAACCATGACATGCATGCAAGTTCAACTATAGTCATTTTTAATTCTTCCCTCTCTTTGTTCCATCCTTGCTGTTTGTCTCTATCTATGTCACTTCCTTTCCTTTCTCTCTCTCTCTCTCAATCTCTCTTGCTCTCTATCTCTATCTCTCTCTCCCTCTCCCTCTCTTTCTTTGATGAGGCATGTGAAAGGTTAAGTGATGCTTGATGGTGTGCAAATATCATGGTCAAACATCAAGTGTCATTCAGCTTTACCAGATCATATATTACAATAACAGCTTTAATTAAAAGCAGTTTGCCCTAATCGTTTCTTTATCTATATAAAACAACTGTTCAAGAAAAACACATTTTGATCAATCAGAGATCTACTGAAGATATGAGACTAGTTTGAGTATGTGGTTGTGTAGCAAGGATAGGGCGTAGCCAGACAAGGGCGTAGCCAGGGGAAGGCGTAGCCACAGTATGACAGAGTCAGTGTATGCCACTCATGCCTTTCCTTCTCCCCTACCTATTTATCACTTTCTTGATACAACCTTGATAAATAACATTCTCTTTCCAGCAATGAATATTCCAATGTGCCAAAGTGAAGGGCTGGAGAGATACACATGAATAATGTTACATCTACCTGATAACGTGGAGATGAAGAGTTTATGCCAATTCCACTGCAGTACAAATTTAGTTCACTTAATGGATTTTTGTTGTAAACATCAATTTAATATATTTTAAAGTACACTTCATAAAGAAAAAATGTCAGTCATAAAATCAGCATAAGCTTATCCACTAGATATGATGAGGCTAAAAGGTTAAGGAACTGAAGTTTTGCCATCCCACTTCTCATCTTTCAGTTGCTATTAAACTTGACAGTACAATTAAATTAATATTTCATGGTCACTTGTTCAGATATTGAGAGTCATGAAGTTCAAAGGGCTAATCAGTTTAACTACAAACCTACATGTATGCCTTGCCACTTCTCATTTTAAGAAATTGTAAACTTGAGGAAGAAATACTGATTAAATAACCCTTTAAAAAAATCCATAGCAGAGTCAAGAGTTCAGCCATTTGACATCACAAGGTTGATCACAGGGGAAAATCCAGGATTCTGGGGGGGGGGGGAAGGGAGGGGGGCAAATTCTGAAGAAAAGTCAGCAGCAAAAAGAAAAGGGGGTTATCATATTGCAATTCTAAGCGGTGCTTTTGGGGTCATAATTTTGAAGTTTTGAAAATGGGACACATTCTTTGGTTGCTTACGTAAGATATGCTTATAAGATTTTTTCAAGGGGGGGCACTGGTTGTCCCCTCATCCCTCTCAATCGGCTGGTGGGCGAACGTCGTTGGTTGAACTGAAGCTATGCCATCCCACTTAACACATGAATCATATGTCTGGTAAGGTGATCATCCTTATTGATAGGTCTAGCTTACTACATGCTTCATTGACATGGTTGTCACCTTTAACTCATTAGGGGCAAAGATCTCTACACGGTTAAATGAGTCAGATTTGCTTGACAACACTTATATTTTGTAAATTCAATGTTTTCTTCAAACAAAAGAACAACCATTTTTATTAATTTGTTAATATATATTTTCTCAGTCATAAATATTTACAGCAGGGAACTTGTTCTTCATTTAAATTGTTCCCTACTTAAAGATCTCTTACCTATATTTCTTAGAATATTTAAAGACCTATCTGTTCTAAAACATCAGTGGCCATAAATTGTATCTTTTCAGATGTTGCGGATGAGAGAACCTACCCATGTATATGTGCTTTCAAAACAAGCCTGGCATCTAAAACTAAAAGTCACAAATACACTGTATTTAAAGATAAAGTTGAGTTCTGGTCATGCGATTGCATTGTGAAAGAACTGGGTGTGGAGTCGATCGGAAAATGTTGATCATCTAGCATATAAGTATTTGTGTGAATTGCAAGGTTCTGGAATCATCAAAATGATAAGAAATTTGGCCAAGTCTTGGTAAGTTACAAGCATTGTACACAGAAAGATGTATATGGGACAACACGAACACGTGGCGTAAAAATCTGTCTCGATGTTTACGATGTTACATGCCATATTTAGAATATGAAGGCATTTGAAGAGCCATGGTTTTCAGGGATCATGTTTTATCTGATGTTCTTCCACACTTGCATAATAACAATGATAACGCTCACAAACTATTTTTCACCTCTTCCCAGAACTCAACCTTCTCTTTAAAGAAAAAAGTTTCACAAATTATCTCAGAATATAAAAGAAGTTACGAGGTGATGAAAGGTGAAAATATGATTTTTTATGGCAGTGGTATGCATTATGATGCTAAAATATGAAATGATATGTTTACCAACCCCAAACGGAGAGCCATGACACTCTTTCACGGGTGCCATTTCTTCACAGCACAGCGTAAGGACTGGAGCCGGCACACATGTATAATTGAGCATATAGCTGCAGCTGACAGGTATAAATTAGAGTCTCTCACAAGCAGATAGTGTGACATTAAAGTACATATAGAATCACTGCAAAGAACAGAAGCTCTATTCACATGCAAAGATATATGCTTGTGTTTGGTTCACGGTTCTATTCATACTGGACAGTGTAATCCTCCACATGGATCTATTCACACTGGAAATGTAATACTCTTTTTAATCAGTGTGAATAGATTCACAAATCTCAGGAAGTCCAACTCTTGTAACTCATACTAATTCACTTTGAATGATGAATTCAACTTTTAAAATATAAACAAATTGAACTGAATGATATATTCATCCTGAATATGAAACCAATGACAGTGTTACACCAAGAAAAATGTTTATCTGTGAGACAATTCCAACAGATATTGTCAGTTTTATATTCCAAGGAAGTTTTGTAATACAATGTCAATTGCTGATATAATTCTAGCACATCTGGAGGTAGCAATTCCAATTCAAAGTCCAAGCCTAAGTCATCAAATATCGCATTTCATGAGATTAGAACTCGAGGATTCGACTTCTGCAAAGAATCTGTTCAAAAGGACAAGAGATCAGAAGCTCTGCACAATTATATGTTGTCTTTAAGGCAATCCCTGAGGGCACGTTCAAATTTGCACCTAACTTTCACCGTTGAAATACAGCTAGCCCACATAACATGGTTGATAACGATTAATAGGAGGCCCGCAAAGATCCATTTTCCCATCTAATATATATTGCGCCCTATCCATAATAGCCCTTTTTATTTCACAGTTAATAGGTTATTCATGGAGTTTGAGTGGGGGCGGTTGCGATGTAACGCCTATGTATGACATTTAGGAGGTGCTTCATGTTTAATTCACTCAAAGTGTTTGTAGATGACAGATATGAAGTAGTATCTTTACGCTAGCTACCAAGCTAAGATTACTTTGAGCAAAGAATGCCCTAGGTAGGTCTATCAATAAAAAGGTGTCTAAATTTGCTTTTAAGTGACTCGGTAACATTGCCTCAGAATCTGAAACAAAATCCTGGATTTAGCTCATGCTGCAATCATAAGCCTTTAGGTCAGTCAGGAATCCCATGACTTTTACAAGCCGATCGCCTGTCTAATCATTAAGATATTTATGATTGGAAATCAAAATTTCAAAAAACATTTTTCTAATGTTTTTTATAACACTACAGTCTATTGGGGAAAATGAGTATGGTAAAACCGGTCACTCAAAGATTTTTACTTTTTTGAGGCACTTCATGATCATTTTGAAGCGCAATTTGTTTAGCGCTTTAATATTACACCATATCACAGACACTGATATGTACGGTCATGCATCTCAGATTTAACATTGTTAAACGATGCTTTTATATGGTAGAGGACAGGATTGTGAGCCCTGTAGAAAGGATGTTATGGTGGGATATCTCTCTGCTAACATCCTTCTGGCATGCACATCCTATGCTAATAACCAGAGGGGTGTTTACTTGTATGCCTTTCTAGTTCTCAGCAATCAAATTACAAGCTAAGGGAAATGTTAAGGATTTCATTTTAAAGAATTAGAGTGCAAATCCTTCTGACCTGTTCTACAGGAGCCTTCCTTCGGAGCATATCACATTGTTACCTTTGACCGATGCATTTGGGATTTTTCATTGGATTAGTATCACTGCTTGATCAACGCAACTAACATGAATGATGCTGCACCTGGGTCGAGAGAGTCAAGTGTAGAAAAAGTACCTTATCTTACAAGTTCTGACTGACCATTAAAGTTCTGAACCAAAGCCAAGAGAATGCATCCACCAAATTCATCACACAAGACTCTGGAGAAAAAAATATATCATGGAATTGCAGGCAGAAGAATTTAGTTCTAGGAGGGTCTAAAAGAGATCTGGACAACTAAGAATAGCTCTAGTAAAAATTAATGATAGAATGTATAAAAATGTCTATGAGGAAAATGAGAAAATATCACTCTATAGAGAAAGCAAATTCAAAAAGAGTTCATTTGAACGAAAAATAAGAGAATTTGTAAACACTTCCAGGGACTTTCCTGTATCACAATCTTTCTATTTCTATTTCTATTTGTCCTCTGTGATCAGCTAGGATCTTGTCTGGTAGGACGTCTCTGTTGCTAGGCAACAGCATATCACATACCCTCATGGGGCATGTTCTCAGTGTCACCTGATTAATTCTGTAGAGAGGAAATCTTAATAGCTCCAATTAGGAGCAGGAAAGAGAATGCTCAGACCTCGTTCACACGTGATACCACGTCAACAAAACTGCTCTGGCAAAATACACGCCATTAGCACGTAGAGTGCTTAAATTTACTATACCACAATACGAATGAGTAAGTACATGTAAAGCCTTTGATGCAAACAGATATTTTCTCACCCCACTGTACCATTAATTTCATTTAAAGGTTTTTTTTTAAAATCATTTTGAGGTTACAATGTACGTGTAGGGGTGTCAAGATGTCAAGTGTGGTCACAGGGATCTGCTAAGAGGAAAAAAGGAAGTTCAATGTCTAAGCTCTTGGCTTGGTTTGAGAAGGAGGACATTTAGTCAGGAAATTGATCTCAAAAGAAATAGCCCCCCCCCCCCCCCCCACCCAAAAAAAATAAAAAATAAAAAAATACTGCTCTACTGTTCAAAGCAGAGGTAAATACAATTTGCAGACGTACATGGTCATGTACATGACCTATGTTTCTAGTCTGAATGAGGTACTACATGTACATGTATGTCAAAACCATGTAACTGGGCAGGGCTTATCATGAGGGCACCGATGATCGGCCAGTTGTCATACCAACTGCTATCTTCAAAAGTAGTTTCTTTATATCATACGCTGCTTTAAATGATGCTCTAGTCTGTATCCCCCCCCCCCCCTTCGCACTATGATGATTCGTAATACATTTCTTCATAACGGTTTCATATAAACTTCCAATAGTTGAACAGGTTATTTGTGCCATGATAAGAGGAGAACCTTTAGAGACCTCATATTGTCTGTATCAATTAGTATCATTATAAAGTTCACTACAGAACAACATCACAAGTACAGCATAAGGTTACATAAGCAGTCTGCCTGCATGCTAGCTATTCCCTTGTTGTTATCTAACCTGATCATGGCAGTATAATGGTATAGTGGTCATTCCTATCCTGAGAAAGGTCATTTCTTTTAAAGGTGTCTCTCTCAATCCAGGTGCATCGATTAGAATCAAGTCACTCTAGAACAACATTACAAGTATGGCATACTGTTACATATGTAGTCTGCAAGTTGTAATTCAAATCTGTCTAAATGTATTTAAAATAACCACAGTGGTTCATTTGCTGGAGTTCAGATAGTGAATGTCCTGAAGTAAGGCACTTCATCTATAATTGTCTCTCTCAATCCAGGTGCGTTCATTCAAATAAATTCACTTTAGAACAACAAGTATGGCATAGGGCTACATGACTGTATAGTCTGGTAGCTACTCCCTGTTTTGAATACAATTAATGCAGTCACAGGAGCACAGTAGTTAATTTGCTTGACTTCAAATTAACAAAGGTAATTCATTGCAAGTCATCTGTCTCCATTCAGGTACATTTTAGCACTGGTTAAATTAAGAATGTCAAAAATTCAAGAATTTAAATATCATTTCAAGTTTGGCTATCTTAAAATCAACAAACATGTGGATCATCAATGTCATTTACAAACAAACTTGCTCTTTAAAAGATGCTTGTTGCTTGGAAGATACATTTCACTTGAAGCCAAAAAGAAAGAAGAAAGGCCTGAATTGCGGCTATGAGTAGCCAGCCATGTTGCTTTGAATTCAGTATTGAGGATGAGGATGAACGAAGGGCTGTATATGAGATGAAGGTAACAGATGCTACCATGTTGCTGGTTTATCAATCAAGATTAATGAAGAACAGGGATCCAAACAATGTGTACTATGGATATATTACCCCCTCTATGGCTGACAGATATAAAGATTTCAACTCACTCGCACACAGCTCTATGGCATATAACAATACACCACCTTCTATATCATGACGGAGACACTTCACTAAAAACTCTTACAAGAAATGTATCGAAGGGTGCAAAGCACACCTAATTATGCTTAACATACTGTATGTGTTGTTGTTTTTCAAAGACCATTTAATGACAAAATATGACAAGATGGTATAAAAAGTATTTCATTTTAGGTGCAGTCATCATAAACAAGATATGCCTGTCATCAAATATATCTCTGTTGCTATTTTTGTCATGGTTACTCAAGAATTTGTGTAGAGGTTTAGAGGATCTCCTCTTTGTAACCATGGTTACAAAGAGGAGATCACTTGATAGGAAAGAATATTAATGCATTATGCAAGAATAACACTCCTATTGCCATAAGAAAATGTTGTTAACAGTAGGTAACAGTATGACTATCAAATATTTATTGAGTATATGTAGTTGCAATAAAGCAGCCATAAGCAGGCATAGTTGTAGTAGTAGTAGAGAGAGAGATATAGGCCTACTGTACAATGTACATCTCCAATCCCAAGTGACGTATATGTACAAGCCCCCTATTTGTCCCCAGTACATGTAGCAAATGCTAAATGTCATGCCAAAATTGCAGAGGGGAGGTATGCAATAAAACAACTCTAATCCGGTGACGAGTGATACTTGTCTGGTGCGATACTGTCCATTCCTTTGAAGAGGGAGTGTTCCGACAACGGCTAGGCCGCTGGGCTGAGCCAGAACACACTCTTGTATCTCTCTCATCTCATCAAAGAACTGGTCATTTCTTTTGTAGGAGGGGGGGGGGGAGAGATTTCAACAAAGGCTCGCTGCGTCTGTGATACTCTCTCTCTCTCTTTCTCTGTAACTTCATCAGAGATACTGTCCATTTCTTTGAAGTTTTTGGCTCACTGCAACAAAAGAGCTAGGATTTGACCTGCAACATATTCTCATCTTTCTCTCTATCTCTCTTGCCTCATCAGAAAAACTCTCTGTTTCATTGGGGGAGGGGGGCTGCAATGCACACTCATCTCTCTTATCTTATCACAAATAATTGTCTTTGCTTTGAAGGGGGACCGTTCCGACAATAGCTGGGCTGCAACACACGCTAGTATCTTCTGTCTCTTTCTTTCTCTTTCTCTTTCTTGTCACAAAGAAGGCTGCTTTGGATGAGGAGCATTGCTACAACTAGGGCTGCAATACTCTCCAGTATCTCAGTCACCTCATGGACGATACTCTCCTCTCCTTTGATAAGGGTATGTTCCGACGTACTCTCTCATATCTCTCTCACCTCATCACACATACATGCCTTGAATAGTTTGGATGTTGGCCTCTCTCAAATAGACTGCCCTAGCTCATACAGAGAGGAAGATAGACAAGGATATGTTTACATTCACAGCTTTTAGGCATTTCTATACACGTTTTATAAGCCTGAGAGACATTGTGACATCTATGGCTTTCATGGTTTCTAAAACAATTCCTTACATACTTATATGACTGCGCCTTGTCTTCACATTTGTTCTGCGTAAGAGTTCACTCTCTCTCTCATGTTGTAGGCCTACACATTGGTTATGACTGAAAGATAGTTCTGACCTAGAATTAAGCATTCTAAATTACTGTACAGTGTTCAGATCTTCTGGCTTAAAGAGAAAGTTGAGTTCTGGGAAGAGGTGAAAAATAATTTGTGAGCGTTATCATTCTTATTATGCAAGTGTGGAAGAACATCAGATAAAACACGTTCCCTGAACAGCATGGCTCTTCAAATGCCTTCATATTCTAAATATGTCATGTAACATCTTAAAAATCCAGGGTAGGATTTTTACGCCACGTGTTCGTGTAGTCCCATATACATCTTTCTGTGTACAGTGTTTGTAACTTTACCAAGACTTGGCCAAATTTCTTATCATTTTGATGATTCCAGAACCTTGCAATACACACAAATTCCTATATGCTAGATGATCAACCTTTTCTGGTCGATTCCACACCGTTTCTTTCACAATGCAATCGCATGACCAGAACTCAACTTCATCTTTAAGAACTCTCTCTTTCATTCATTCATATGTCTTTCACATGATTGAAAAGTAATTCCATATTAAAGCAATTTAAGTTGGAAGTTCTTATTTCCAATCTAAGCTTGTCTCCTCTCACCTGACAAGCCACAAGGGAAGTGTGTTTAAGTGAAAGATGAGAATGTTTATTTCCTGCTACGCTGCAGGACTATAAATGATGGAATTTCATGACAGTGTTCACACTCTTATTACAAAGCTGATGCAGATTCAAGGGTGTTAGACACCAAACATTCACCAAAACATTGAAAGCCATGAAAGTCCAAGCATCCTCGGTCATAAGCAATTACTTTGAAAATTGGGGTACTCGCAGCTGACTTTTCCCCTACGTCTTTGAATCATTGAAGAAAAGCATATAATTGACTAGTACTTGGCATTTTTTGTTTGTTTTGTTTTGTTTGTAATATTTTGTTTTCTTGGTAATTTGAGTAATATTAATTCCATTAGTAGTATTGATTTTTCTTGAAGTCATTTTGATATGTGTACAGCGCTTTGAAACTTTTTATGTCACAAGCGCTATATAAATTTTTCGTATTATTATTAATATTAGTGATATGAAACTAAGGCACTAAAAAGCATTCATAGAATAAATTCCTATGAGGTACCCATTTATTACACTTGGGTGGAGAGTGGCCAATGTAAATTAATGTCTTGCAAAAGAACATTAGTCTACTCTGGGATTCGAACTGCGGGCCATGTGATCCACAGTCCAGTGTTGATCCACTAGACCACGACACCTCTACACCGCTATGTAAAACTAGCTATCGGAATAAATGGAGAGCTAGCAGCGGATAAAGAGCTTGCATGTGAAACCTAGAAGTTGAAGAGCTACAGGCCATGTAATCCAATGCCTGTATAATGTTGCATTTGAAGAGTCTTATTGAGTGCATACTCACAAAGGCAAGTGATAGGAGGAATGAATCGATAACATTCATGTTTGCGCCGTAAGACCGTTTACGTTCTGTGGTTTGTATCCCATTGCTTCTCACGCTCAAAGGAAAACAGAGGGAGAGGGTGCTTCTCAATACATTTATTGGTTTTACCGTTTTACATATTGCCTACTGGAAGCAATTACTCTTCGTTCTAAAAAGCTCTAAATATTCACATAAAGGCATTAAAGCAAGTTAGACTGACTTGTACATGTATACTGGGTTTAGAAGTAAACAACAATTTGGCAAAGGAATTTCCACTCTTGGCCTGAGCATATATGATGTGCCCCTAAAACAGATATCAATTTTTTCAACTGGCTATATCGAATAGAATTTTTCACCTTTAAATAAAAAATTTAAATGTGAGTGATATTCTCTTCCATTGCGATACATTGCACAGCTGCCTGGGAGGGGGTACATCTATGTACATTAGATTTGTGTAGTATCCTTACAAAATAGACCTGAGCGAGTGAGTGTTTGAGACATTAGATAGAAAGATTATTACAATATTGCTCCATTATATATGTAGATCTACATGTAAGTACACTATGAAACGACACCAGCAGGAAATTGCTTTAGAACATATATATCTGAATTATATCCCGGCTTATAATACAAATTATAATATGCACTGTACTACTGCAACTCAAAACATTCAGTAGTATACAACAGGTACAGACCACAACATCAAGACATATTGCACACTTTTCCCCAAAATTTGTAAAGCTATAGACACGTGAACAGCATGAGAGGAACCAGTTGAGAACGATTACAACGATCCATCCCAACTTCCTGAATTTGACCACAAACTACATTCACAATGAAAGGGCGTTTCCATCCTAACATGGGTCAACAAACTCTACCCAGTCATTGGCAAGACTCAAATATTCATGTCGGGAGGAGGAGGGTGAGAGTCCGTCATAATTCTTGAAGGGAAGTTTTGGGCTATGATTTTTCTTGTTGCCAAAAGACATTCATAACATTTCAACTGGAGATCGTTTTGAAACGGACTTAAACTCTTCTTTTTTTTTTCTTCATAATTGCTTTCCAGTAGATCTACTTGTATTTTCTAACTTATCTCACTCTTATCTATTTTCATGTTCCGACTTTAGTTTAGTGCCTTGAGCACAATATTCATGTGGAGTTGGCACATTATGATACTCTATATTACTACTAGTAGTAGCTCTTTTTTCAATTCTGTTTGATAATAATCCTAACAGTATTTGATCTACATGTATATTACCGTTAAGTTTTAATTATACATTCATTTATAAACAATGTTGACCTTATCTTTATAGTTTGTTTTATGTATGCACCAGCCAAGGTGGAGAGCCTCTAGACAGAATTTTTAAATTCTTTTAGGTGATCCTCAGGCATTGGCTGGTGCTAAATATCATTATGTTTATGTTACACCATTTGTCAACCTTGTGATGTTTTGTATTTTATCATCTTGCCTGGAAATGAAATAAATAAATAAAAATAAATAGTAGTAGTACTTATTGGGTAATCACCACACTACAGCAGTATTCATATGAATTGCTTTCTACTGTACATTCTTTATATGGTATACAAGTGTCATACATCAGAACACAATAAGGTAGGTCTACAGAATGCAATCTAATCATGATGCAGGTCTTTAAACTAATGGGGCGTTGTAAGAAAGTTGCAATCAATTGCAAGTCCCCCAAATCAAGCGCAAGTCTTGCGATTAATTGCAAATTTGCAATTGATCACAACTCAACTTTCTTGCAACGCCCCATTAGTAAGAGAGAGAGAGAGAGAAAGAGAGAGAGAATAAAAGCTCAATCTACTTAATTCAATTGAATTGTTAAAACTTTAATTCCAACAAAATTGATTACAAATATCGGTTGCAATCAATCGCAACGCTCTTTCAACGCCCCATAGGACTAGTAGGGGTTGTTTGAAAAAGTACATGTACCAATGATTGGTGGCGTATGATTAATCTACAAACACAAATGAGGTGGTTGTATTTGTGAGGAATCCAATTTGGGTTTTGAAGATATCATAAAATAAGTGGTTTCTATTTACGATACACATTGAAAATTCTCGCATCTTTATTGGAGATTAACCGGTCAATATAAGATACATCCATTGCAGTACTGCTGTGCATACAAATAGACATGATGCACCTTCATTAAAAACCTGTACACAACTTGGCTAAGGGGTTGTATTATAAATTGACCTTATTCTGAATTGGCACAGTAGTCCTGTCTGTAAGCATACAGCATGCCTGTGCATGCATAATGAAGGGCAGTCACCAAAATGTCTGGACTGATACCTGCCACAAGAGGGAGACATTGTGATTTTCCTCCTAGCTCTACATTCATTACACTCAATGGTTTCCACTGGAGCATGGTCAATACTCGACTTACATATTAGCAAAGTAATCTAAATTATACTAATCCTTTTGAGTAATAATTGATTAATTGACAAATCTTGCCATTGTCGTGTCACTTGTGTGAGTAAATTCAACTGAAAGCTCCAAGCCAAATGATGCAGTATGCGCACTACCCATCCAGGAAGAAAAAGAGTAAGGTAGTAATGAGACAACTCACAAAAAGGTGTTTGAAATGGAAATGAAAATAAAACACAGAGGATGTTCAAGTTGATTTGGTAACCATTAGCATCATGATCCTCCTCATCATCTCACTACTATCATCACTATTATTATCACCATCATTATCACAATAATCAAATCCATCATCTTCATCCTTTATTTTTTATTCAAATGGTATAAATCATCGGCAGCAGCAGGAGTCTACCCACAAAAGGCATATTCCAGCAGAAACTGTTCTATTGTCACATCTGAAGAACAAAATATTAATCACATTTACACAATGCAATTCAACACAAAAATACAATTTCCAAAGACGGTTCTATCCACATACAATGACACAACACATCATAAGACTGATAATAACAAGGACTTATATGTAGCAATGAGTGTAGCTTGATGTCTTCAAAGATGGTATGTAGGAAGTCCAGGTCCTTCTCATCACAGTCTGTCAGACATTTGATATCTCCTACACTATCATCATCACCACCATTACCAATACCGTCATCACCACCATCAATCATCGCCATCATCTCCACAGCCATCATCATCATCATCATCATCACTATGGCTACCATCCTCATTACCACCATCCTTCTCTTCAGACTAACTTACATCTAGCAGTGAGTGTAACTGGGTGTCTTCAAAGATGGTATGTAGGAAGTCCAGGTCCTTCTCATCGCAGTCTGTCAGACACTGGATCTCTTCTAGACTATCCAACACTTGGGCAACAGCACCTAATAAAGAATACGAAACTCATATCAATAACCTGCACAAATCTTGAACACACTTTAATACATCCACATGCACATGTACTTGCGGGTCACTTTACAAATTGAATACACTTGTTGGCTCACCCATCAGCACAGAAGGTACTTATACAGGGTATATTACAAATTCAAATCCAGATGCCAAAATGATAAGTAAGAAACAAACGTTGGTTACATCAACCATCTGCACGATTCACACGGTTCTTCAGGGTGTTTCTGTGTGACTAAAGGCTCAGTCAGACTCGAGGCCTGCAGCAAAACACTTCACAAACAGGAGTAACGCATTTCCCATTTTGTGTATCTTCTTACACAGGGCTGTGAAAACCAGTTTGTTACCCTTAAAGTGTTGCCTGTCACACGCAATTCCTTTCTGTGCAAAGTTTTTTTTGTTTTTAGGCGGATTACAATGACATATCTGTATAAGGTTTAAGTACACAGTCACATATCTCAGTATTCTAGATGATTTCAAAGAGAGTACCAACCCAAAGTCCAAAGATGAGTCTTTATCACAAAACATGATTTCTTGACTGTATTGTATTGCTAGGTGTTCAACACAATAGATGAATATCAATATTCTCATGAATACAAAACTCAAATAATTCAAAAGAACAAAACTGCTCATATCACTGCATCGGCAGACAGGTGAGATAACAGGGCAACTTATTTGTTGTTTACCTTAAAATTGTCTGAAGTATGTCACCAAGTTTATTGATAGAATATTTGATAAAAATAGAAGTAGTGAATTTCATTCCACTGGTATGTGAGCAAGTCCACTAACTTTCTTGTAGTTAAATCAACTCAATATAGAGATAACAGGTGGAATTGAATTTCCCCTACTTGGTATATAGCTAAAAACTGGTCTTGAAGATTTCTATGAAACCTATCTCACAATGTAAGATAATCATCAGCAAAGTCTGTGATGTGTTTTGTTTTAGACATTGGAGAAAGCCAAGATATGAAATAAATTTTACAAATCAGCCAATCCAGCCATTATACCCTGTACTTGCTCAAGAGTTAGTCTTGCCAAAGACTTAGTCTTGTCCAACAACTGGTCTTGAAGATATCTAAGAGACCTACCTGATGATGATCAGTCCTACGATGTAGACTCATCATCAGCAAAGTACATGATGTGTTGTGTTTAATGCATCATGTACGTCAAATGTAAATATGGGACAAATGGGAGCTATGAAGGATGATGCCAATTACTTGCCCAAGATCAACTGATCTTTAACATTTGATGAAACGTACCTGAAGATGTTGGGTCCTCATCTGCAAAGTCTGTGATGTGTTTTGTGTTAGGATCACTGTAGAAGCTTGTGAACTTGTGACTGGCTACTGCTGCTAGTACAGCTCCCTGAAACCATCATAATACAACATCAAAAGAAACTTTAGACACAATTGTAACTACTAATTAAGGGAGATGTAGACAACGTTGGCGTGCATTTACTTTTCTGGGGAATGTTTCACAAAGACTAAGATCGACTTAAAGTTGGACTTAACTATGGCAGGCAATTCATGCCACTGTTTGCTCTCGCCATTATGATCTTTAGATAATAGTTTTTCCTTTTTTTTTCTTTTTTTTTTTACCCTTTTCCAAAAAAATCTAAATTCTGTAGATTTGTGACCATGATTTGTACGTCCCTTGAGAGACCAATGCCAGTAAATGGTGAGAGAAAACAGTGGAATGAACAGCCTGCCATAGTTGAGTTCAACTTAAAGTCGATCTTAGTCTTTATGAAACACTCCCCTGGTCTATAAAAGCAGAACATTTTTGTTAAAAGGGGTATTTCCATAAACCTCCCAATCATGAATGACATTTCTCTCCCAGACTATTACTAGGTAGCTATAATGACGTGTCTGATGGTCTCTTATCCTGTTTGTTCCTTCATGTGGTTGCCAACTTCTGTCAAGATCGGTCATACAGGAAGGCTGCTTCAAAGCCGATCCACTGTGGTTATATGAAGCTCTGTCAAGGCTTCAAAACCTGCTGGATGTTGTAAATTGAGACTAAAAATGACTGATGGTCTGGGTTTTATCTCTTTCACAAGAGTCAGATGGCCGAGCTCCTATTTTGTGAAGGTAGTACTTGTGCCACCAAAAAGTATTTACTCCACAAAATATGAGCAAATAAAAGAAGGATACTAGCAGACTTTTTACCACACCAATATTCAGGTTTTTCCATGCCATGCTAAATGCTTGGATCACCTTACCATGGTTAATTCCTAATGAAATGTTAAAACTGCTTCAGATTGGTTCATTGAAAGAATCTTTCGGTCATTTATTTTTCTTTTTTACCTTGAGTTTTCTCCTGGCATTGAACTTCTTGAGCTCTTCCACCGTCTCTAACAGGTGCACCTTGGGTGCAAACTTATCCCTCTCCTACCAAACAATGAGAAGAAAGACAAACAAAAGATTGAAGTTAGTTACATGTTAGAATGAATACAAGGCTTTGAAGCTCGTTTTGATTTTTATGTCCCGATCGAGCAGAATAATGCTGAAAGTTGAAATGATCCCAGTTGTAGGCATTGGATTATTCCTCTCTTTCTCTCTCACTCTATGTATCTCTCTCTATCTCCCCCTCTCTCTTTCTCTCTCACGCAATGTTTGTATGAATGTATCCCTCCCTCCCTCCCTCTCACTCTCCTCCACTTTTCACTTTACACATTTTTCTTAGTGCACCATCTAAAACAAAAATTAAAAAATCTTTCATAATATAACTTGAACAGTAAGCTAAAATAACCCCCTCTGTTGGTCACTTCAAACCTTGACAATTCTACAGTCTAATGAAAAACTTTCAATAGTTCATATCAATTATATATCCTTACCCCCCTACCCCCCCCCCCCCCCCTCTCACTCCTGTACATGCATGTACATTTGGAATAAACTCTGAGCAATGCCATTATAGTACAAAATATTGACTTATACTGAAACCATAAACTATCACACATTGTTTAACAAAATCACAACACTTCAAAATAAAACCCTTTTACGTCTGTACTTATCATATTAAACCCATGAACACAACCGTATGTAGGCTTTGCTTTAGCACTGCATACTACAAAAGATTTTAAATAATAGGCACAGCACAAAGATGGAATGCAAAAGAAATAAAGAGCAACAAAATAATGACAGCAAACACTAATGGCCACCATGTTCAATTGGTATCTTGGCACACTATACATGCACACTTCACTGGCAGATACCATGTCCCATGCATGTAGAGTACTACACAACAAACCACTGCAGTCCCACTGCATCACATTGGTTGCTGGCTATAAGATACTTACCTCAAAACCCTAGCAAAACAACATCATAGACACACATGAGCCATACTCTCAATAAGATGGTATAAACATCAACAAATGAGATGGTAAAGCTTTAAAAAGAACCAAAAGTAGAGTACATGTAGTTCTACAGGATTGTGAAGATATACACCTAGTCCGTACTTGCAAATGACTTGAAGCCTAGCTTATGCAATTAAGATGCTCAAATGGGATTCGTTTTAACAAATTGATTGAAAATGCAGTTTTATGACTAGTTGTTGACTTAAGAACCCATAAAAATGCTCACTTGTAGGAATGCCAATACTATACTCTAGGAATGTAAAACTGAGGAACTGATGTTTTCAAGTACAAGCCGATGGCATATGTTTGTTCTGCATTTGTTCTTCACCCTTTTTTTCCTTTATGCATTCTTCTCCTTCATCTTCTCTTCCTTCTCTCCCGCTATTCCTACTATCCTACTCCATTCCTGTTTTCGTCTTCTGTTCCTTTCCTCTTTCTTTCATCAATGGGTGGGGTTAAGTTTACTTCCTATTTTTAATTACCCACTGGTAAACATTCCAAACATGACAAACTTAATACTTAACACTTCAAATCGTTAACATGTTAATTGGGCTGATTCTGATTACTAAAGCTCTTCTCAAGTGCTTCATCCTAATGTCTTTCAAACCCAAATTATGGTTGTAATTTATCCATATCCAGCTAATTCGCAAATATTCTACCCAATCAACAGACATCTTGACAAGATGTGATGATTTATTATCACATGGTCTTAAACCAATTTGTCTAGAAATATTATCCAGCTCATCTTCTCTCATTTTGTCTACAATGAACTTCCTATTTATTTATTCATCAGTTAGTGTAATTTCCATGATTTAATATTTCCCTTCAGTGTGATGACAAGTTGGATTACTAGAATCATTTCTAGTCAATAGATTTATACTCAATTCTGTGGGAAGCCCCCAGATGGCCCAGAAGTCTGCAACTTCTAATTCAATGTTCTTCAGTAAACAATAGTGACACATTTAACTTGTGGCCTGGGTGAATTTCTGTGTCATATAGGGCAAATTAGAGTGCAATATATTTCAGAGCCCACAAATACAAGAAATATTGCAGTCTCCAATTACAGTATCATCACATATTTATGTCACAACATGTTACTGGGACAGAGTAGAATTATCCAGGATCTGTAATAGGAAACCCCATAAGGAAGAGAACTTTTGGATAAATGCCATTTCAGTGGGTTTAATTTCAGAGCTTTCTGCATGTATTACATAGTTGTATTTTGCTTTTTACCCACTACAGAAAACAATATTTACAGACTCATGTATCACTCTTGTACTGTCTTATGAGCAGTGCAAGAACTTCCTTCTAAAATGTGATCAGTTTATTGAAGTATGTGTACAATTGAATGCATGAATTTAGCTTGAATTTGCAGCATATATTTTTGTATATTTGCAGAAATTTCTGAGTAAAATTGGTCTTAAAAGTGGCTTCTTTTGAGGATGTTGTTGTTTTTGCGTTTTTTCTTCTTCTTCTCTTTTTCTCTTTCTTTCTTTCCATTTTTTGAAAAATTTTCTATTGAAAACTGTTTAAAACACATTGTTTATTCTGAGATATCACCTGTTGAGATTCAGAAGGCAATTAATCCTGTGTTACACATAATGAGTTAATGCCCTTCTAGCTCCAAACATATTACATGATTCGTTCTTCTAGCCCCATTGAAACAGAATTCATAATGCAAATAGTTGGTTACCTTTCACAAATCATATAACATAAGGCAATTTGGAATAACATAACAAGCATGAGCATGCACTTTCATTGTCAGATGAGAACCAAAAGAGCATTTAACATATATGTAGATAAGTAGATATGACAGATGTCTATGTCTGTCCCTTGAAGATAAATATGAATTCTGGTCATGTGATTGTCATGTGATGGTAAAACAAACTGCATGGTAGTGATTTGAAAGGTTGGTCATGTAGCAGATAAGTATGGATGAATTCTGTGAGGTTTTGGAATCCTACAAATGATAAGAAATTGGCCCAGTCTTGCTAAAAGGTACATTCACTTGACACAGAAATGTGTATATGGGACTGCACAAACATGTGGCAAGAAAGTGTGGTCATAGTTTGAGTAATGAGCATTTGAAGAGCGATCCTTCTCAAGAAATATATATAGTATGATATTCTTCCACATTAATATTAAAGAATGAGAAAGCTAAAAAATTATTTTTCACTTATACCAGCATGCTAGGTCCCTCTCTGCCAGTGCCCTTCTAGTTATCAGCTAGTAATATATCATTTTATCAATTCTAAACCGACACACACACACACAGCAAATCCACACTGATAACATGGCAAACATGACGATGAGAATGGTTACATGTGAACGTGTACACGGCACAGCACACATGGTTTAACTCAGGGTCATTGGGTGTTTCACATCACCCTACAATTACCGTTGGGGAAGGTGGACCTACCCTTAGCCAAGGGTGTGCGAGGGCCTCCTCCACGGTGATACGCTGTCGAGGGTCGACTGACAGCATGCTGCGGATCAGCTCCTTAGCATCGCCAGAGATGTGATCCCATTGACGGGGCTTCATCTGAACAATCACAAAGGTTGTTAAACAAGGGGGAAATAAGATATTGTTTGATAATGTTTTTAAGTAGTGCCATCGCAAAAAGACCAAATTACCAAAACAAGATTTTGTTCTGCATGTTTGGTGTTTCACATAATACTTTTTCAATTGCAGATTAATGACTTGAACAAAGATTTAAACAAATATAGATAAAACATAGATAAAATGACTTTTACACATGAAAGTTATTTAACTCAGTCATTTTTCTCTCTTACAATTTTTAATCCTTAATCACTTAATTGACTTTCAGGATGATCTTTCAGGGTAATCTTTAAGGTATAATTTAACTTTCTAAAGATGTTTGAATTAGTTTTGTGAGGAGGTTGTTATTGATGGTGAAATCACAAAGGATTTGAATTGTATTTATCATTACATTAAATAATAAATAACTCCGCTTGTATATAGCACTTAATGCATCTTAGACCCCGTTTACAGTGAGCAAAAGGCCTGGCCTAGCACCGTAGACGGAGGCCAAACTGGCCGCGCATTTGGCCCTGCTCTGGAGGTAGTCTCAGCCACGGCCTGGCCAGGCCCCTTTCTCACTGTAAACAGGGTCTATGATTTCTCTAAGCGGTTTACAGATATATTATTAGATTATTATTATCATAACATGAAATATTGATCTTACGTTATATCTGCCTTTGGTGATCATATCAAAGAGTCTATCCTTGGTGCCAAAGAACGGTAGAGAACCACTGAGTAGAATGAAGAGCATCACACCACATCCCCAGATATCTACAGGTTTACCGTAGGGTTCACGACGCACTACCTCCGGTGCCATGAAGTGTGGTGTGCCGATACGACCTGGAAGGGGGAATGGAACATGTAGATAAGTGCAGTATTAGTAGTAGTAGTAGTAGTGGTGGTTATTTTACCTGACTGCTAAGAAAGTATAAATGTTTGCTAGTAAGCAACAAGAGGATCAGCGGCTTTAGGTCCTCTCTGAGAGACCTGGTAATGAGGATTAATGCCTTACTAAAGGGCACTAGCGCATCGACTTGGTTTTGAGCCCGGGTCGCCGGATTACGACACAACTGCTCTACCAACTGAGCTATCGCTCCTCAAATATTTTCCAAAATGGTTGACCTACATGTACAAAAATACAACCCATGCACATTCTGGTTAACTCGAAAGAGTCTTTGAGCTTTGGGTTTTCAAATATGCAACCGATGCCTATAAGCCGTTTTGATATAATTTGATTTCCATGCTTCCACTGGTTCCATTCAGAGATGGTATTCCATGGAATCAAAGGTCTTTCATAGAATTCAAGTATGAAAGTAAAATAGTCCATTGGGTATACAGTGTAGATGCCATAACTGAGATGGTTTAGACCCAAGGATCTCCAAGCTCCAAGATTTTGTCCCATCAGCTTAGCTCTTAAATCACCTCTTAAGTCATTAGGGTAAAGACCTTACTATTGACTCAACACCATTTTTATTTAAATTATGGATTGACATGTCGGGTCTTCAAGAAACTGAATGACATCTTAGAAAGTCTGGGGTCAAGAATGAAATTATAAGAGGGACATTTATGAACTGGACTCCCATCAGCGACAAGTCGTGCGTAAATTGAAATTATTAACCTTTTGTTCCATCTTTCTTTTTCACTGAATGTTATAGTGATAATCAAGGTCATTATTAATAATTGTCTTTAGCTTCTTCATTAAACCCTGCATTTAGTCTAAAGCTGCAAGCATTATTGGCATGACTATAACGTGAATAAAAGATTCAAAAAGTCCTAAAAGCATCATCCAGTCCTAGAAGACTTACCTCTTGCGATGAGGCCTGATGATAGCAGTGGGATAGCGTTACCAAATCCTCCTTGATGACTGGTATTGTGTTAATAGTTTAGGAGTCCTAAAACTATCCACAAACCCTTTTAACAGTCCTAATACCATACACACATCCTCTTAACAATCCTAAAACCATTTGAAAACCCATTATACAGTCCAAAACCATCCACCAACCTTAACAGTCCTAAAACATCCATAAACCATTGTTACAGTACCAAAACCATCCACAATCCCTTTGAACAGTCCTAAAACTATTCACAAACCACTCAGACTGTTCTTAAACCCTTCTGAAACCCTTTGAACAGTCCTAAAACCATCCACAAACCCTTTGAAAGTCCTAAAACCATCCACAAACCCTTCCAAGCTTACCTCCTGCAATGAGGCCTGATGATGGTAGTGGGATAGCGATACCAAACCCTCCTAGTTTGACTGGAGCCGAGTTCTCCTTGGTAGCTAGTAATACACAGTGAGGCTGCAGGAAAGACAAAGGAGTATAACATTATCAGGACACCGTTTATCTGTGATTTCGGACATCAAAGCACATACATGTACCTGTAAAAACACCCTACCTGAAAGTTCTAGAGAGTTTAGAAGTTTAACAAAGAATTATGTTTATCCAAAGAAAGAACTGCTAAAGAGAACAGAAAACAGAGAGCAAAGCGGCACTAGGGTAACATATTTCTTTGTATCTTCAATACATCTGTGCACTTGATTAAGTTTCGGTTGTCATTTTTATGACAGAAAATAAAAAAGGGAAGTTTCAAAATTAGAGTGGGTAAAAATAGAAGCACTCTAACAAATCAGTCTTCACAGATTAAGTCATGGTTTCTGTGCGGGGTAAACTAGAGTATAAGTTTAAAACTTTAGAGCAAAGCAAACTCAATACACTCTAGCAATGTTATTGCCAGGTTTTTTCATGGAAAATTCAGTATTCTGTGCGAGGCTGCACGATGCAAATTGCTTTAAAATCTAATCACAACCAAGGAACAAATCTCTATTCCCATCTCAGAGAGGGACAGATACAAAGACAGAGAAAGAGAGACCGAGACAGAGAGAGAGAGAGAGAGAGAGAGAGAGAGAAAGAGACACAGAGAGACAGATAGAGAGATAGAGAGATAGATAGAGAGAGAGAAAGAGAGAGAAAGAAAGAGACAGAGACAGAAAGAGACAGAAAGATAAAGAGAGAGAGAGAGAGAGAGAGAATAGAGGGAGAGAGCGAAAGAGAGAGAAATATAAAATAAGAGAGAGAGGGGGGAGAGAGAGAGAGAGCCAGCTATCGGGACGGAAAAACATCTAGTCCAGTTTTGAAAGATGAAGGTCATGGAGAATTGAATCATCTCAGAGACCAAGTCATCGAATAATGTATGAATCATTACATCCCTCAAGAAAACTACATCTTACTTTCTATGCATGTCTTTCAGCACTGGCTATATAGCCTCTAAAAAAAGACCCTTTACAATAGGCCCATCGCTTGACTTATATAGCTCACACAGTGTTCTAAGCATGTGTAATTGACAAAATTCTGAGGATAGTTTTTCCTCCTGAAATCAAAAATTATTTGGGAAGTTGGATAAGAAGGAACCCAGTTTTATCCAGATACACTATGGGAAAAAAGCATGATTTAAAATGTGTTTTACCAAGATCGGACTATAAGGTTTAAGGTTCAAGTCACATTTCTTAAAGCTTCAACTTATGATGGACAGTTATGGATATCACTAAATAATCATTGTACAACCTGAAGAGACAGATAAAAGTACACAAAGGTTTACCATGCACATTGCAGATAACATTAGATAGGACACTAGAACAAATGGACTAGTTTCTTAGACTAACTCACCTTAATGTCACGGTGGATGATATCGTTGTCATGGCAATACCGTAATGCCTCCATAATCTGTCTCATGTAATGGCTGCAAGGAAGGAAACATACAAATTGATTTATCAAATGTGATTCATAAATAAGACTTCTTCTCCCTATTCCCCAATATCAATTTTGCTCCAAGGTAGCTCAATATGCTTTAGCCGGGTTGGGTAATTGTTTTGTTTGTGAATATCAAATTGAATCTCGAAATCGTAACATAGATAATGAAAAATATAAAGCATGTATTGCATGTGGAGATGGAGAAAACCGATGAGGAGGAAATGCTGATGGTAACTGAAGTATAATCTCATAAGATATATATGGAGAACTATAAGGTCATGGAAAAAAATCAAGATCAAATGTAGGAGATTGGAAGAGAGGGTAACTGACTGGAATGGAACAAATACTATTTAGAATGGAGGAAGAAAATAAGAATAATAGAAAAAGATAAAAGCTGAAATCAGAAGTGAGGTAGAACCATTATTATCGTTGCGAAATATCAAAGTACAAAAGGAGAAAAGAAAAAGGGGAATAGAGGGGGAAAGGGAGATAAAGGGATAAAAAGAGAAAGTATCAAAGGATAACAGAGAGTATAAAGAAAATGCAAAAAGTGGAAAGAAAAAAATACCAGGATTTAAAGAGAGATACAAATCATTTTGAAACAATTATGAAGAGGGATCACAAAGAAAGAGAGAAGTGGAAGATGGACAAAAAAACTAAAGGGGACACAGAAATAGAAAGGATAGTGGAGAAAGAAAGGAAGAGAAAGAGGGAAGGAGAGAAAGAACAGTGCAAAAAGGAAATAATGCTGAAAGAAGGGAAAGGAGGAAGGAATGACAGAAGATACTGATGTGTCAAAGATGTAACTGGGTGTCACATTCAAATAAGACGGACTGAAAACATTCTCCTGGCTGCCTGCACCATAGCGCATGAGAGTGTAGTATTCCAAGCCATGCTCCTCGATCTACCTTGGGAATAATCCTCTTTAGGTAACTAAACAGGATCGGGGCCTCCTCTCTATTTATTATTCACATGGAGACATACATCTTAGCAAGCCTAATCACGTCATTGGCAGTGACTGAGGCAGAGACTGGATACAAATGTACTTTCATGCATGGTGGGGTCTAGCTCCTAAGGCGCGTCTTCATCATCTCGAGATTGCCAAATAGCCCGCTATTTCTGATTTGGGAAATAATCCCGAAGTTACAAATCGCGTCTTCATCAGCTCCAGATTCGACCTCAAAACTTGTAACTCGACCTTGAGAAATTAGCTCAAGATAATTTGCTCAGCGTTAGCGCATACAGCGAGTCTTCGGTCTGGTGAAGATGCACAGGACAAATAGCTGGATATTTTGCCACATAGTGGAATAATTTGCAAACTATCCAAAGATATCCTGGGATGACAATCCCGACCGAATATCCCGCTAATTGCAACTTCGGTCTGATGAGGACGCTAATTAGCTGGATAGTTTGCGATCGGGATAGTTCAAATAGCTGGATATTTGGCAATCTTGTGATAGTGAAGACAGGCCTCTAGAGGAACTCCTAGAGGCTATGAGTCACATTAATGTGGAGAAGGTCAACTGGCCCTCAGGACTGGTAAATATGCAGGAGTGGTAAATATTGACGAACTATTAGCTATTTTTGTCTCTATCTCACCTTAGAGGTAGTATTTGACTTATAATGGAAGTACACGTTACAATAAATAAGTCTCAGATGTAATGGGAAGTAAAAGTGAAGGGGGGTGTTTCACCAAGATCCTAAGTTGAACTTATCTCTAAGTTGGACTTAACACTTATGGAAAGCCGTTAGCATCTTAGAAAATATTTGTGAAACATATTTTAAAAGGCATGAAATGTTGATTCAAATCATTCATATTTTCTATTATCAAGGAGATTTCATTTTGATGTGGAATTTATGAAAAGTCTAAAATACTTGTATTTTTGCTTTTGAATATATTTTATTTTAAGGCTACAAATGGCTCTCCATAATGTTTAAGTCTAACTTAGAGTTAAGTTTGACTTAAGATCTTTGTGAAACACCCCAGTATAGTTACAATATCAATAATGTTGGGGTTGTTCATTCAACACTAGGAACAGAACTGTTAATATTTTATTTTACAATCAACAACGATATCTCCTTGACTTAAACTTGATCAAGTTTCTCATACTTTCAAAAATATATTTATTCATTTTTACATTCTCAGACAAATTAATCAATAAAGCAACTACTGAAGTTATTTTAACCAGTGACCTGAACTAAACATCAAACTGAATGAGAAGATTTTTTTAATGTGATTATTTTAATAACAAGGGAAATATTATTGCTATCATCATAAGGGATGGTAGAGATATTGCCGGCGGGTGGGGTGAAAAGGGTATATTTTGTAATGAAATGGGTCTGCAATTGTTATGAACATTGATTTTTAGTAATTAATTAGCAAAGGGGCACTTCTTCATTGCTCAAGGGATATTTATTGGTTTTGAGAAATCTGAGGTTCTACGGACCTGTCATTCCGTAAATTGGTATTTGCTCCTATTTTCAGTAACTGCTTTTTTAAATGCACACCATAAATGAAATGAGATGAAATGTTGATTGAGAGTGTATTTTAACTTGCACAATCTCTTTATAGGATTACGACTTGGAACTACTAACATACAAACCGATTATATTTTGGTTATTGGTACACTGTAATTATCATAACCCTATACCAATCATCACAACCTTATTCCCACCTCCTACAAGTGTGAAGGTGTAGGATGGATAAGGTGCTAGAGGGATGGTTTCATTCAGAATCAGATCCAAATAGTAGGGTTCACACAAGACACATGGTGGTTATCTTAAAAGGATAATGTGGATGCACTTTTGGTTTTGGATACTTTAAAGGGGAAGTCCACCCTGAAATTAAGTTAGTTTTAATAGGAGTAGAAAAATGAGAGAAACAAGTCAGTGAAAGTTTGAGCAAATTCCGATTAAAAATAAGGAAGTTAGGATTTTTTAAGTTGTGATCAATCAAACACAAATTGGCAACTCTATGACGTAAAATGCGAGCTCAACTTCCATTTGCTTAGTACTAAAAAAATCTAAAATTTTCATTTTCCCTCAAGAAAAATTTCAACCATACATGCACCCTAAATATAATAATTGCAAATATGTTTCTATACTCCCCCTGCAAGGAACAAATATATATTCCGTCATCAATAACGAAGAAAACATGATTTTATGGAATATTATGCACAAAGCAAATGAAGGAGAGCTCGTATAATAAGTCACAGAGTTGCCAATTTGTATTTGATTGATCACAACTTCAATAATTCATAACTTTCTTATTTTCATTCAGAATTTGCTCAAACTTTCACTCACCTGATTTTCTTATTATTCTGCCTCTATCGAAACAAACTTATTTTTGGGGTGGACTTTCCCTTTAAGTCTACTGTACTTCAATGTTAAACCTCAAGTGATCTTATATTTATAGTTAGGGCAATAACTAAGAGCTGCAGGAAAAAGGAGGTCCTCACTCAAAGTTGTGTGCCGTCTAAACACAACTCACTTCCCAGTTTTGCAAGTGTGCAGTTACAACAACTACATTTTCAACTCTTATTTTAAAACTTTGCATTTTATTTTGATTTGGTCCTGTGTGAACCTGCATTTTTAGTACATTGTAGGTCATTGTTTAAACTTTGAGGTTTCACCTGAAGCTAACTGAAAGTTTAAAACTTTGATGGCGCCATCCAAACATAGTTTCTGTGATAAGGATCTGAATTCTCCTTGCCTCTACCCCATCTGCACCTCGCAGGGGCGTCAAGGTAGGGAATGAGGTGCTTCATTTAGACTGACATCAACTTTGATGTGGGTTTAGATCTCAATTAAAGGGGAAGTTCACCCTGATATTATCAGGTTGGTTTTCATAGAAGCAGAAAAATGAGAGAAGCAGGTAGGTCAGTGAAAGTTTGAGCGAAAATGCCAGGGGAATCCTTCAAATTAACCCCTCTAGTTGAGAGATATAATTTTAGACAGAGATCAACACTTGAAAGCCACTGAGACACATAGGCACCCACAAAGCCCAGACCTAAACAAAAAAACAAGTCGAAAAAAACAAATACCTGTTTATTTTTCAGGAAATGTTTTCTTACATTCAAGGCCAATTATTGATAAGTTCTTTATCAAAACAATAAAGTCCATGACAATATGGCCAAGAAGCCTTTAAACCCCTTATCAGAAGCTAGAGGTAGACAACCCAACATGAGAGGCTAGGCTACAGGTAACAGGTTAGTGGTGATTCTGTTCTTACAGGTTGGATCAGAGCTTGTAAATATGCAATGTCTTTGACCACCCATCCTATGCATGCATGTATAAATAAAAGCCATCAGTCACAGATGTGGGTCACACAAAGCCTCCGCTAAGCATCTCCCAGCATCCACACCGCTTTACAAATTTATTTCGGACACGATGCAGGGCATCCGATGCATCATAAACGTGTAAACTAAGCCGGGTATCCTTTGGTCAGTTACTACCTGGTAGGGATGCAATGCAGTGTAAAAGACACCTTCTTTGGTAATAGCCATGTGTGAGATATAAAAGGATGCCTCCACGCTGCGCATACTAATTACCTGGCTCTCGCATCAATCTCCATTGAATGACCAATGATTGACTGCGATAAAGAGAAGCTTCATCTTCAAAGGGCTTATATTTCCTAGAATCTGATAGCTTCCAAACCCCCTGATTCTCTGATTTCCTTCATTCATGTAAATAAAACATCTTCTTCTCCTTGAGTCTCTATGATGTCTAAGTTTTTGTCAAGGCATCTTTTAAATGACCCTATCCACTATTTAGTTAAGAGAGATTATTTCTTGAGTACTTATTTACCATTTTCTGGGGGACGGGAGAACGTGTGAATTGAGCATACTAGTAAATTGATTGTAAAATAATTGAAAAACCACATAAAACAGTTTGTTTTCGTTCGTTTTAATAAAATACTGTAAATGATAGAAATTTTAAAAATATGAATATTTCTTCCCTCAATGTTTTCAATTCGCATTTGGATACTACTTGGAAAAACATCAAATACAATCCACAAATTTCTCTCTTTTCTTGGAGAAATGATTTGCCTTACTTTCATAACATTTGCAATATTTCATGTATACATCGTTTTCATACCCTCAAGATTAATTTTTTCAAAACTGCTGGCATATCAGAATTACTATGTATTTGCTGTCCATGATGCTCAATAATAAATTTGCTTTACAATTGTCATTAAAATGTTACTGAAAAAAGAGGGTATTACAGTGATAAACAAAAGACTATTAAAAAACATGACCCTAGTTGCGAGAGAAACAGAAACACATAGTGACAAGAAGCCATACAAAAAGGTATAAAAACTAAAACCCATTATAGAAACCCAGCCATGCTGAAAATAATGTCCATACCTAATGAACCAGATACATATCTTTCTCTTCAGGTGTCAGCAGTTATCAATTATGACCTCCTTAGCAACAGTTGCTAGGGATGCCTGAAGGAGAGGCATTATTAATTTACCTCGCACTCAGACTAAAAGTATTCATTGTATAGCTAGCTATACAAGAATTGTATCGGTCTACAATAAGGAATATCCTTTTTTTTTCTAGTTTGATCGTCACAAAAATAACCAATAAAAATTGTATAGCGATACAAATGTTAAAGCATCATTTAGAATTACAAAATTCATCAAGGATCTAGTGTGAACATTATATCTTACAAAAAACGAATAACTGGGTAGGCTTATTATGAGAATGCATTAATGATTAGCCAAGTGTCATGTCAACTGACCTGTTCAAACTTAGTTTCATTATATGACGTTTCTTCATACAATTACAAAATTGTGTTAATACTCTCATGGTCCTTTCGCTACATGACAAATCTTTGTTTCTGCATAAGCATTTCCTTATAAGATTGTTTGTCTGAACAGGCCATTAGAGATGGTCACATTAGAATATAGATTGGTCTCTCCTATAGCTGGGTTGAATCCTGTCAAATCTAGAGGATAATGCAGCAAGCTAATCGATTTGATTAGAGTGTAGCGGGCGGGATGTGGGGGCGACAGTCGTGACATTTCTCTCTATATTTGGATTCAATTATCTATTTTTATTTGTATCTTTGGTGATTATATATTCCCTGCATTTTTACAATAATGATCTGCTGAGAGCAAGGAGGGGGCTACCGGTATCTCTCACACTTTTGCAGACAGTAAAACGCCCTTCTGGCGCTTTTACAGACAAGGTAAAGACATACCAGTACTTCACTTTCTTCTTTCAATCTTGGACCTTTCAATTGTACAACCAACAAATGTTTTTCTATCATTTTCTAATATCAAATATCAATTTGTGCTCCTTTTTCAGAGCAACTCATTTACTTACTTGCAGTTTATGGTTCTAGATACTTTCGCCATGGATATAAAAAGTTCTAATAAGGGTTATTTCATCAAATACAGGAAAGAGTGTACCATACAAACATGAACCAAGTAAAATACAATACATGATACACATCGTTTGTCAGTTTTGTTTAAATTCCTTGGTGGCCATAACTAATCAAAGTAACTCTGGCAATCTCACTTCTTTAAATCCATGTTATATAATCCCCTAGACCATATCTATCTTCTTTTCTCCCTCCCTCTACCCTAACTTTCCCTCTCGATCTGCTATCAATAAATCTCCCTCCTACCCCTTGCTATCTCTTTGCTCTTTATTATATTTCTTCCTCTCTGTCTCTTGCTAATCTTCGCCTACAGTGCCCCTCCCTTTATTCAAAATCCAAAGGGCACTGCATGGCTACTCCATGAATTAAACAGGCTGGGTGCCGACTGTTTCTCTAGAAACCCTAATCAAAATTTTATGAAGACCATTGCAAGTCGAGAATAATAAACAGTTTGGGGACTCTGGTCATCATCTCTATCTCCTCCCTTGTCTTCAAGTGACAAGGAATTTTAGACATGCTGGTTGCAGTCTGTATAATCATGCGGCTTTATCAGGAGATTTGTTCACACTTTGTACACTACCTGCATCTAATAGACATTCTCTCTTCAGCTATAGTTGGATTAATATTTCAAAAAGGACTATAGATGCCCCAAGATACATGTGTTAAGAGCGAGAAGGGCATTAACTGTGTAGGAAAGCATATATGTGGCAACTGGCAATGCCCTTTTGTCATACCACCCATTAGATCACTGCTTTACACTACTTATTCACACACTGATCATAAATATAAAGAATATAAAAAGCCATTATCAAAGGATTCCAGAGCATTTCCACTAAAAGTACTACCTTGCTTTCCTCACCTTTTGGACTAGTTTTTTCAGCAAATGATGAAGATGATGAAGATGATGAAAATGATAATGACAATGGTGGTTGTGGTGATGGTGGTGATGATATTGATGATAATGATGATGGTGGTGATGGTGATGGTGATGATGGTGATGGTGATGATAATGATGGTGGTGGTGATGGTGACGATGATGATGATGATGGTGATGGTGGCGGCGGTGGTGGTGGTGGTGGTGGTGGTGGTGGTGGTGGTGGTGGTGGTGGTGGTGGTGGTGGTGATGATGGTGATGGTGATGGTGATGGTGGTGGTGGTGGTGGTGGTTGTGGTGGTGGTGGTGGTGGTGGTGGTGGTGGTGGTGGTGGTGGTGGTGGTGGTGATGATAGTGATAATGATGATGATGATGGTGATAGTGGTGGCGATAGTGATGATAATGATGATGATGATGGTGGTGGTGGTGGCGATAATGATAATAATGAAGATAATGATGTTGGCTTTTTTTTACCTGACAGCTAAAAAAACATGTGCATGCTTGTAAGTAAGAAACCAGGACCGATGGTTAAAATTCTCATTAAGGGACTTCGTCATGAGGAATAATGACTTGCCAAAGGGAACAAGCACATTGAGTTGGTTGCAAACCCGGGACCTCCAATTTTACAAGACAACTGATGAACTACCAAGCCATTCAACAGTAATTTGCATTAGTTTCTTTAAATACATCTACATAATGGTTACCTACCTTGATACTGCTTCACTGTAGACAAATCCTGCATTAGCTCTTTTGACAATCTCAAAACACAGGTCTGCTCCTTCCATACTGCATAGGAGAAAGATAAGACAGAGAGAGGGAGAGAGACGGAGAGAGAGAGAGATGAAGGAGAGAGAGAGAGATGAAGAAGAAAAAGGGAGAAATGATGGAAGAAGAAAAAAGAAGGATAAGAGAAATAATAATTGAAAGGAAGAAGAAATATCAAAAGAAAGAAAGATAGGAAAAAGAGAGATGGAAAGCGAGAGAGAAAAAAATGAGAAAATAAAGTTTACAAAATAAGTGCATTTCTAATTAAAGCGTAGATATATGTACAGTTAGGTACAGAATTTCTAAGTGTTTTTCATACATACTTGAAAGTGTAAGTACTAAAACACATGAATATTATTTTCATGTAAATATAACTTGACATTTCCAATGCAAATAAATAGAGTAAACAAATTTGATCGAAATGACTGTTTTTTATTTATCACTGCAGTGAGTCTGTCCGAGTACATGGCTGATTGCCTTCAAAGCAAATCTTAAGATGTACCTCGTGAATAATTCAATACTTTGGGGAATATTCCATGCTGCAAGTAGCCTGTCTTTCAGACAAGGTGAATTTCTTGCGCTGCTGAATAAAAATGAGATTTAAAGAGTATGGAGTTTGCAGACTAGCTCTTCCCAGCTATAAATGAGAATACATGTAGGATACAAAAATCTCATTAAAACTCTTTATCATCAAAAAATCAAAAGGAAAATAACTGAGCCTGGCGTTTATGGACTAGCTCTTACACTGCTCCAATGACAGGACAGAGACTCTATAATGTGCAGTTTCTCTTTTTCATTGAAAGCAGGGAAAATGCATTTTGCCTGGGAGCCAGGCTATGCTGCCGGGAACTGAGGAGTGGTGAAATCTATATTTTATTGATCCAAAATCTACTTTGTCAAAACAGTCTGTGATAAAGGCTTGTAGAATAGTGAATAATTGAAATTGATCAGAGACATATTTTGCAAGATAAAAACGAAGTACATGTATGTATTAAAACGGTTTCCATGGAACTTCAAATTTTGTTTATTTAAAAGCCCTGGTGGCTTTACATGTTTTGGTTAATATTAGATATTTTGTTAAGATTCAAGACCATATTCAAAAGGAATTAAAACTAATAATCAATTATTACAATAAAATTATAAATATATTTGTAGTATTAAAAAAGAATACAAAACACGTTTTTTGGTAGTTTCGGTAGGTGAGACAAACATAGTTGCTTTTCCATCCTAACATGTAACAATCTGTGATGTTGTAAACTAATTGAAACGAATGACGCTTAACACCCAAAAGTGGTTTTAATTTTTGTTGATTACAAAAGATGATGTTACAATCAAATAGAATAAAAAGTGCCAATAGTATCACTTCTAAAGTGTAATTTTAGTGATTCTGTTTAATCTGCATGACCTTATTAGCATGTTATTTCAAGTGATAATTAACTTACTCCTCAACTCAAGGTAAGGTGCACAGAAATAAGATATCCTCTGTATGGAACCAGAAGGACATTAACTCATATATTCTCATACAGAGTTAAAGGTAAAGACCAGTATTGGTAACGCCCCAATTTCAAAAAATGAAATGGAAGCTCTCATTACCAATCATGTGAAAGAATATGTTTTGACTAATACATGATAACAAATTTGCCGGGAAACCGCCTACTAATTCATATATTTGGTAAATTTATTTATCTCATGGTCGTGTTAGAGAGATAGGGTAGTCCCATATACATCTTTCTGTGTATAGTGCTTGTAACTTTACGAAGAATGGGCCAAATTTCTTATCATTTTGATGATTCCAGAACCTTGCAGATGCTAGATGCTAGATGATCAACCTTTTCTGATCGATTCCACAACGTTTCTTTCACAATGCAATCGCATGACCATTACTGGTCTTTATCTTTAACACCCTTCTGGCTCTCAACAGACTATATATATCTTTTCTTTTTCCCTCTAAACAAAGATGTGGGCATCTTCTCTTCATCTAACTTAATACTTAATGGAAACACGCACACACATCACTGACTAGAATGCCTGGCCTAAAGATCCAGGGATAAAAATAGCCTGATATTTTTTCTACCAGGAATTCTCTCCATCAATGGACAACGCTCGCAGGCAATCCCATCTTGCAAGGAAAAAACGCTAACATTTGGAGATAGATCGAATCCCCCCTCCGGTAGAAAGCGGTTTATCATTGGCAATGGTCAAATAGAAATGTGTGTGTGGTGTGGATGCGTCGGTTGGTTTACTAGTGTATATACATGTAAGCTTTCTCTGTTTTGGCATGTTCTTATGCACACTGAAAGTTAAGAAAGTTTTTATCTTTTTACACATTTGTCAAGAAAACTGAATTGTTCAAAGACAAATGCCATTTGTTCATAGGGTTTAATCATGAAATATATAATAAAGACATAGCCTTAATATGAGATTCAGAGGTACTGTTTTTGTCCAAAACAATAGGAGAATATGTGTGGTATAAAGTTGATACACTGTCAATTCTTACTAAAATATGCATATTTTTTTAACAAATAAAGTACCCCGGTAATGACTCTCACAATTGGGGAAATCTTCAATCATTTTTGTCACATTTTTTGTGTCAATTAATGTGTGTGTAACTTGCACATGCAGGTTACCTTTCAACAATTTATTGTTCATCAATTTAAATTTAATATTAAATATACTGAATATCTTCCAAAAGAGTATTCCTCATATCACAGACCATCCCCCAAAGTATCTTTTTTAAAAGATTAAACAAGGGAGAGAACTTATTGAAAATTGATGTCTGGAATATCAGACTAAGATGCATTAGGCAAAGAGGGTTTGTAGGAATGATGGTCCCCAGACAAGAAAATATATATTACATTTTGTGGGGGTTGTTTATGATTGTCGCTGCAGCGTAAATCTTGGGACATTTGATTTTGAAACATATGGCCAACTTACAAATAGTCACAATTACTTGTATGAGAGAGAGTGTGTGGAAAATGCAATATCGGTATATCAATTGCAGGTACTTGAAGGCCTAATCCTATGCTGAAAAAGGGTGCAAAATGCAATATATCCCTTGCAGATATAGTAACTATATGAGGTTTGCGTAATTGTGCCAATTTTCTATCATTGGTACTCAGACATTTGAGACAACATCAATTTGAGTAAGTTAAATTGTCCCTTCTCTCCTGTGAACTTATGTTAAGAGTAAATAACTTTGAACCTTTATGAAAATGTGTTATTATATCATATCTATTTTCCTGTGATTATTGAGACACTTTATAATGATTTATGAAAATAATGTTTATATTATATTTATTCTTGGGAACCTACAAAAACACGCTATGCTTTCCAGTAGGTTCCTGTTTTGTTTCATAATTTGGAACTTACTTTGTCAACTATGTTCTTTATTGTGCAAACAATTGATATATGAAATGGAATAAATTCGCATCAATCAATCAACCTTTTGTTATCAAACATCAATATCCGAAATATGGGTATATATTTCTTTTTAAATACTAATGATCATTTAGGCCTAATAGTAATGATAATGGCTCTTTGCGTGGTGTTCATATTCATCACGCAACGTGATCAAGGCTCTCTGATATTACCTCTGTAGCTTCAGCCACAGTACCAATTTTGATGCTAAATGCATTCAAAGATATTACTTTCTACCAGAAATCTATTAACTACACCAGGGTGGAGAGAGGCAAAAGTACAGAGGCTTCCTTTAAAGTGAACCTGTGTAGAACCCCTCAGTCTCACTGCAAAACCAACTCCACACTAATTCCAACCTGACAGATTCTTTACCTTTCAGGCTAATGTAATTTAGTTCTCTCTGTTGTCAGTCTGTAATTGGTCTGGTGTCGATCTCTTAAAGCCCCACTGTCCTACTTCTAGCTACTTGCTCCCTCTATATAGAAAACTTCCCCAATCGGTGCCTGTTGGTCCCCCATGATCCTCAATTTCTTATGATATTTGAGAGCTGAGTTGATGAGATAGCCACCTGTCAGTGACCTCGCTGTGAGGTCTAATCCCTCCTGGCCAAACTAGTGGAGATAAGCTTTAAAGCCCCTCTTAAGTGTTGGAAGTCCCAAATTCAGCAAAAATTTGATGGCCAAACTTCACTTAAATTGTATCATAATGTGAAAGACGATGTAATTTAAGTCACAATTCTGCAAACATTTCCCCACCCCCCCCCCCCCCCTCAAAAAAAAAAAATAATAATTGAAAATCATTGTAGAAATGTGTCTTAAATGACATCCTCTTTCACATTATGATACAATTTAAGTGAAATTTTGCCATCAAATTTGAAGGGCTCCCAACACTTTAGAGGGGCTTAAAGTTTGACGGAGGTAGGTATCATAGCAGTGTATGTGAGGGATATACTTACTATTCAAAGACCATATAGAGGAGACCATCTGAACTGTATGTCTCTAATAACTCTACAATGTGCGGATGCTTTAACATGTGACATATTGAGGCTTCTCTTTTCAGATCTACAAAAAAGACAAAGAAGAGAGAAAAAATATAAAGATTATAGCAACATTAACATGAGACATAAATGTAAAGAAAGCCCAGAACATAGTGACAGAAGTGGAAAATATAAGGCTATAACAAAATTCAAACATACAACATAAAGAGGAAATCATAATTGAGTGATTCATATGAAAACTATACATTTTTTTCTTCTTCATTTTTAGTAGGTACTTGATAAATTTAATTGTATATACAAGAGGGATATGAAATATTCCAAAAATATTATCAATAAATAATTTAAAAGTGGCTCTTTTAACCCACTTCCTAGATGGCCATCATGGTGTTAAATATATGGGATTGAGAAAATTCAGTAGTCAATGGTTTAAGTGAAAAAAGACAGAAGACAAAAATTAAAACTTGTGGTGTAAATTATTCAAAAATGATGATAGGGCCATGTTTCTCATGAATTCATGACATACATGTCGTCTTTGTTTTCACGAAGTGACGGTTGTGAAAAAAAATTGCATTCACTGTGCGTTACGATTTTCCTCACTACCGTCACTTCGTGAAAACAAAGACGATGTATATGCTACTTTCTGTTACTAATATCAACTGATCTAAAACTTATATCAGAATCATTCATTGATGGATATTACCCTGGGTAAAATAATCACCTAAATTGATTAAGCAATGAATACATAATGAGAGAAATAATAGAACTTGCTACCTCTGTTGAATAGCAATGTGGTGAATGAATGCTTTCAATGTACAATGTACAATGAGCATTCATGTGGCATATAAATGGAGGTAATGTAATTCAGCATACAAGTATGGTACATGTACTCTCTGCTATTAAGAGCCATATGGGTATTACTTTTCTATACTTTATACCAGATGTAACACCCTTCTGACTATCAACTAAAGATATCATCTTTAGGGGCTAGAAGGGCACTAACTCATACACACTACAGTCAAACCAGGGGGAAAATACACGGGGACTCGGGCAAATTAGCCCCAGAAATGCCACAAAGAGCCCCTCAAAATTCATAAAAGAGCCCCAAAAATTGCAGTGAGTTCAATGCAAAACAAAATAAAGAGTGTTATTTTCATTTAAGCAAGCTTGAAAAGTAGCCCCCAATATTATTTTAATTTTTGTTTTGAAGTCAAACCTGCTTTAGTGACCACCTGTCTACAAATGCCACTTTTTGTACTTCCCTTGGGCGGTCACTATAGACAGGTTTGACTGTATAATTATAATGGAAGCAAAGTCCTTATGGCACTCCACAGGTGATATGCAAAGGTGTGAATTAAATCCTAACTGTGCAATTAAAATATGCAATGAGCAGTCAGGTGGCATATTATAAAGAGGTTACCTCAGGATATAAGGGTGTGAATTAAATGTAAACTGTACACATGTGCCTGCATTCATGACTGTATTGGGTACACACATAGCCTTGTATACACTTCAAATCAATCATTATTCCATGAATATATTATTGATATTGAACCCTATTTTTGACACCCAGGCCCCGGTGCATTTTGAACTTTGCTTTTCAAGATCAGCACTTCATAAATAGAGACAGGACCTATGTCAATATTCAGTATCCAATATATGAGTACACAATACAAACTGCATTCCATAAACTATATACATGGAGAATTGGAGACTGACCTAAGGCTGGGAGAATGTGACCATGTAATGGCAACTCTTCTTCTTTGTTCTACTATAAATGATATTTGGATTGCAATGATTTTATGTTAACATTCATATTTACTTCAGAGCTCTTTTTAAGTACCGTATATAACGGTGTATAAACCGCACTTTTTTGCCGCCGAAAATTTTTTCAAAGTCGGGGGTGCGGTTTATACATGGTACACCAAAAAAAAAAAAAAAAAAAAAAAAAAAAAAAATTTAAAAGTTTCAATTTATGCCCCTCCACCTGGCGCTATGCCTGGCAATGTCTCCCAGCTCGGCAATCGGTGTGTTGACTCACTACTCGGAAACTAGAACAACACTCAAATTTGTCTGTCATCTTGGTTTGAAAGTAATTCTGATAGATCTCAATATGTAGTTTATAATAATAATTCCTCCAATTTTTCTTCTATTACATGGTGTACCACAAGGTTCTATCCTAGGTCCCTATCGGCAAAAAAAAAAAAAAAGCAATTTTTTAAGGGCGAAAAAGAGGGGTGCGGTTAATACACGAGGGCGGTTTATACAACGTTATTTACGGTAGACTTCTGAGCCCCATTTCACCAAACTTGTCATCAGTGACAAATGACAGTTTTTGTTACAAGCTATTGAAATCCTTACTTCTGATTTGTTATCAGCAGATTTGTCACAGATTTTCGAGTTGTACATGTATTTGTCATTGAAAAAAAGGCTTTGTGAAATGGGTCCCTGGAGTTGTTATTCCTCTCCACTCCAATAAATGTCTACACTGAGCCGTCAGATACATGTATCATCAACATTAACATGAAAAATCTCCATGCACACTATCATCAAGCCTTGTCGGTATTGAATCAATGCAAATTTTTTCTGTAATTTATGATTTTGTAAAAGTAAAAGATATGTTATGCAATTCATTCGTTTTCAATCAATTGACTACAAACATTTTAATCTTTTAATAAGGATATTTGCACCGTACATGCCATGGCCTAGACACAATACTGGTATCTTACTACTTTTATGTTTGATTTGGGATTTAAAATCAGTTATGAAGTAATGGTTAGCTGTCTAGCTATGGGTAATAAGAAATCTGTTGCATGTCATATGACTGATAGCAACCCTTGAAACACAAACCCGATGAAGGGCCCCTAGAATCACTTGTATTACCGCCCTCTCTGTCATCGGACCTCACGCTGTAATCAATAGAGACGGTCCCCCATTATTACCTGTATCTTAGACATCACAACGCATACACGTACTAATACTCAATATGAGGAGCAGAAGAGGCGGGCGAGCATCGTGTCAATGACCCACCCACCCCCCCCCCCCCCCCCCCCCCTCCACTTCTTGGTTTCCATGTTGATTATGCAGTAGTCAAGATAGTAAGACACTCAGCATATATATTTCACTAAATTAAAGAGTTTTTGGCTCTCTCTCTTGCTCTCTCTCTCTCTCTCTCTCTCTCTCACTCTCTCTCTATCTCACACACACACACACACACACACACACCTTTACATATGTCCCTTTTGCAACCAACATCAAATTCTGTATAACTTTGCACAAATTATGAATTTGTCATGTATGACCTATCCGTGAAATCTAAACGTTAGCAGTGTTCTAATATTCAGATTATGCAAAGAAACCTATTTACTTGCTAGACTTCACTGTCAGACACTATTGAGTGACTGACTGGCTTTTTTCTTCTTTTGTAATAATATACATAAAATGAGTTGTAAAGGGTACATGAGCATTTGTCTACATCAATAACCCACTTCTTGTAATGGCCAAAATTAAACTGATTGAATCTTTGAGCAGCATAAAACGTACGACCATTCGGTACAATGGTCTGAAAATCAGACTATTACTTACTGGCTCTATAGCTCTTAAGTCGATTTGACAACTAATAGTCATGATTTTCCCACTTAAAGACATTTTCAAGCCCCCCCCCCCCCTTTTTTTTTTTAGGGAAGTTCTACATTAGTATTTACTTTCAAATGCCGTTGGAATTTGACCTTTTCATTTTTTGCCTGCAAATGGGACAAAGTACCTTTAACCGACAATTTCTCCTTGTTCCCTACAACTCACTCTTTTCATCTGCCCACATGCCTCAACAGCTACCATTAGTATCAATAGAATTCCGCTCCGTCTATGATGTGAGCATGGCTAATGAAAAGAACAACACCTCTGAAAGTACTAAGGCTTCTCTTTTTAAGTAAAACAGAGCTCCTTCAACTCAACCATGTACCAGCTAGTAGGCTTATACCACAGAATTTAGCAGGTTGTTGATAGTAGAATCTTGCATCGAGCAAGAAGCGGACATGACCATTGCGCAAATTTCTCCATGCCAGGATGGGAAAGTGCAGGAGCTTTATTGAACATGGTTAATGTAAAAGGAATCCGTTCAAAAGATTTACAAAGGCAGGGTTTCTCTTTGGATATAAAACCTCAATTCCTCCCTACTCTACGGATATACCATGTCACCAGGAGGTTGTTGATAATAAAACCCTTGCATCACGCAAACCATGACCATTGGCCAAATCTCTCTGGATGCCAGGAGGGGAAAGCAAGGGAGCAGTTATTGAATTTCAACTGACCCGTCATCCAAAATTGAATCTACAGGGGTGAGTCGTAATACGAAGAAATCAAAGCAAAGGAGCTTTGAGATAACATGTACCCTGTCATCCTCTTATTAGTAGTGTTTCTAGAGAGGGACTGGGGGCTCAATCCCCACTCCCCCAAAACTGTTTGAGCGATGCACATGTAGAACATGAATGCGAGAACCTCCAAGCCCCTCCCCCTCCACCCCCCCCCCCCCCAATTGTTCTAGAATCACTCGTACCTGTTATTTCTCAAAGACCTGTACAGGCACTACATGTATGTGCCTTTGGGATAGGTGGAAATTTTGTTATGGGACACAACACGCCGGCTGATTAAAAAGGTCACAGATGTTTGGTTTTTTTCTTCCCCTCTCTTTTCTGTTAATACATCCTCTTTAATATAGCAAGGGATCTACATTGTAGCGTGTGCATGCGTGCGTTTGTGTGGGTGGGGGGTGGTTCCATGTATATTAATTTCATGAGAAAAAAACTGAAATTCTTGATATGACTCTTTATTAGTTGTTCCTTCTGGACAATTAGTAGATGGTCAAGTAGTCAATTACTAAGCAATAACTGCACAAAAATGTCACAAATCAGTTAGCTCAATATTAAATTATAACATATGACAATAATGACATACATGTAGAGGGTGCCACAATGTGTTTACTGCAAAATAAGTATAAAAGTAGCAAAGTAAAGGAAAACATGTGTTAATGTCCCCCACAATATACACAGCATTTAACAAAAGTGAGTTGAAAATTGTGAAATATTATATTCCAATTTAATTCCTTTGCTTGCTATTCTGTTTTCATGGAGTAAATATGCTGTATCTATTTATTTTTAACACAACTTTGTAAAAAGTAAGACAATGAAAATTCATTCACTTTGCGTAAGGGTCTAAGGGATATACTCCCTTTTGTTTGATACTGTATTCAATAATGTATGCTGGATGAGAAAACAATGTTTTAGTATCTGATCAACAGAGGTTGCTAGATGACTTATATGTATGGCTCATTTACACAGGACCAGAAAACCGTGACAATTTACTGAGGCATTGTTTTTTTCTACGATCAAGTGAGGGTTACAAAAAGTAGCTGCACACAGCACAAGGATGTGAACTCACTATCTGTATGTTATGTGCATTGAGCTTGTATAAAACAATACAGCAGTTGATTGCATCCAATGTAAACACGCCTGAATGCTATCATCATCATCATCATTCAATCGTCACAGGAGTGAAGGTGGGTGGATGTATTGAGTTAGAGAATGCATCACTTCCACCATCAAGAGAGAATTGTGCATTAATATTTCACTATTCTCCTCTGTGACTCATCACAGTGCACTATGATCTACATACATGCAAGACTATTATCACATGAGATGCTAGTATGAAGATAGTATTTTACCATGTTTGGCTCAAAGGGGTCAATTAATTGCCCCCCCCCCCCCCTAAAAAGGCGGAGTAGTAATATAAGAATTCACTGCTTTGTATCCTCCAGGTAAAGTGCTTTGTAAATAGTCATTACTACCATTTCAATTTTTGCTTCCATTTAATGCAGTCATAGTATTTTTATGGAACATTTAGTTGTTTTTTATGAAAGCATCAAATGTAACGCAACGGCTAAAATGATATTTTTGTCTAATCAAATGTCCTTGTACTGGAAAGGATCAGCGACCTTTTGTTGGTCTCCTTTACATGTGCAAATGCTTCATGTTTCTTTATGAAGGTGGAACTCATGCAAAGTCCTTGGAAGCACACAGAGACAATAAATGATGATGTAATACAGATACAAGAATCAAATATTGAATAATAATCATAATAATGATAATAATCATATCTATAATTAAAATAATAAAAACGACAACAACAATATAATTAATTACAATGCGCTTTACAATGTTACAATCGATTTCAAACCCATACACAAATGTGCACCATCTCCACTCCTCAGGACTTTTCCTACCATCCTGCACCAACCCCGTGCATGCATGTAGGGCAATGGACAAAAGTAGTCCCATGATAGTGTTATCATTACCATCATAGATTTATCTGAGTGTGGGCATGGGCATCTTCAAGCATCTTTCCCTTCCTAGATAAAATAAACACCCATCTAAAATGTGTACCTCCTCCAATCACGAAAATTAAGATTTATTTTATGTAGGGTCAACTGTCATTGGCATGGCTTCGTACTGTTGTTATACATCAATCATTCTCGTCTAACCTCAACCGGGAGAGTGGCTTAAAGCTAGCACTGGAAGAACTGAATTGATTATTCAAATGAAATGAAATGAAATTTAAATGTACTTAAGCTTTCTACTGACACATTTTTATAAATTTATACATTCATGTGTTGCAGGGTGCATTTTCTGATATGTTTTGTAGTCTACATTTTGTGTTTTCAATTTATGTTTTCAATTTTATGTACAGTGTATTGATTAAAACAGTTTGTTTTTAATAATTCATTGGTCTTCTGAAGTCACGGTTCTGATTTTCTAAGATTCATGTTCATATCTACACAGAACATTATAGACCAATGAGAAGTTCACAAAGCTTTATTAAAAGTGTTATGTTTCATTTGGCACTCAACAAAAAGGCTTTGAACGATTTTATAATTAATTTTTTACACCTCCAATCTCATGTGATACAATTCCAATGAAACAGCATATAACAGGTGAAGTAAATGGGTACCTGGTAGGAATTTATTCCTTGAAACGCAGCGCGCGTAACAGCTGCACTGCTAAAGCCAGGGTAATTATGCTGCATTATTGTAGAGCGCTTAGAGACTTCTGACAAAGTAAGTGCTAGGCGCTATGTAAGCACTGTAATTATTATAAAACAGATGGTAGAACCAAGTTTAAGTAAATGTACAGTGTACCTTCAGCTCCCCAAAACCATGCATGTTATCCTACATAAAAATGATTTGAAAAGGCTTAATTTTCCATTATTTAAACTGGAGCACATGAAAAGCTAGGTCTCTATAAACAAGTAGGGCACACATTTTTTTTTTTTAATCTCCTTCTCCGCTTATCTAGTGTTCAAAATAGAGATATATAGGGCAAAAGTAAAATTTAAAAAACATTCTTTTATTATTATTACATTTCCTCTCCCCTACCTCTTCATTCCATAGCTACATGAATGTGAACAAATTATGAGTTAGATGTAATGTACCTTATTTCATTTCATTCCCATCAGGACTAGACTTTCTGAGATGCAGCTTTAATATACCTTTCATTGTGCTGAAAAATGGTTTTGGGGAAATAGCTTTTAAATCTGGATTGCTATGGCAACGGCGCATGGAATACCTTTTTTTCTGGAGAATGGAAACATTAATGGCTAAAGCAGACTTTTAGTTTTGCTACTCTGCCCCACTTTCCCTCCCTCTTTCTCTCCCTCTCTTGCCCCTTTTATTCCTCTCCCTCTCCTCTCGCTTTCCCCCTTCCATATCATATAACAGGAGACATGGGAATAGGTTGGATGATGTTGACAAATCTATAGCAAAATTATTTTTACCCATGTCAAATGAAGCTGTCTTCAAGCATACTTTGCCATCTCTGCCTAAATATCTACAAAATCCAAAAAATGTTAGTATTCATGAAAAATCATTTATTCATTTATTTATTTATGCATTCACTAATTTATTAATTTATATATCTACATGTACGTATATCTATCTATTATCTATTTATCTACTTATCTATTCATCTACATGTATTTATCTATTTATATATTGATTTACAATTTTATTTACTAATTTAATTTTTATTTCTTATTTGTTGTAGCTGATATTTTATCTTATAGCTTTATCTGAGTAAAATGTAAATGTAACCAAAATATGAATATAAGAGAGAAAATACACAATCTGAATTCTTATGTTTTCATCATTGCTAACAAAATTATACTACATTTGTGGGCTATAATATGGGGCATACATGTATATAAAGATGAAGTGAAACTAGTACTTACAGCAGTAGATATGAAGTCATTGGAAGATACAGTGTGTCACATCTAAACACAAATGACCCTGGCTTAAAAGGGAGGAGAATCATGGGCTAATATACGCATATCCAGGGACAGATGCAGCATTTTGTTAACAGGTGAGGGGGGGGGTGGGGTCTTCAGATTTACTGGCAAGTAAACTTCACATAATGCTACGTTTACAATATGTTCCCGGCGGCCACGGCAACCACATTTCAGGCCACCGTGGTCGAAACGGGATTGACATGACACAACGCGGGGGACCGTATGGGCAAACGTGACAGGCCGTGATTGCCGTGGATACCGTGTCAGATTTTTAAACTGTCAAAAACTTTGCCACAGCAGTCACGGTGCGGATGAGAAACCTAGTAGGCCGTAATAAACCGGGGTGAACGTAACAAAACGTGACAGTCCGTAATAGGCCGTAACAAAACTCGGGGTGGTCCATAGTGGGACGGTTTAAGCGCCCGGCACGCTACTACGGTCTGACACAACGCGAGGTCTCAGAATACCATGATTGCTATTGCTTGGGAGACCTTTTTATATCGCCGGCACAAACGTGCTCCAAAGCTGCCCTGCGTCCAAGTTTCATCCGTACAAAGCCTTGACAGGTTGGAATGCTCCCCAGGGAGTGGAGATTGTGCACACAGTGTGTGCGGGCAAGCACTGAATCCAATGACCGGGGTAATAGTATATTTGTAAAGCGCTTAGAGACATTTGTATTAAGCGCTATATAAAAATTATATATTATTATCTATTATTATTATTAACGTGAAAAACGTGTCAGACCTTGATCAGAACGTGGGAAACGTGAGGGACCCCCATCAGAACGTGACGGGCCGGGAGGGAACGTTCTGGCATCCGTGGTAGAACGCGGGCCGAACCGTAGTGCGCCTTGGAGCCTCCGGGACTCAGCATCCCCTTCCCCCCACGGCCCATCACGGATACCGTGGTAGACCGTGAGAAAACTTTGCAAGACGTAACAAAACTTGAATCCAGATATAAAATTGGTCTAAATCCCACGGCGCACTACGTTTCGGGCAAACGGGGCTGCGGTGGCTGCCGGGAACATAGTGTAAACGTAGCATTAGATTGTGCTTAGTTTATCTACCTCTAAACTAAAGAGAGCAAAGAAATAAAAGTTACATTCAAAGTGACATGGATTTGGTTGTATTAATCTTCTACAACTCCTTACAGCCCCATTATTTTCCTTAGCCAAATTTACTTGTCAATATAATTTCTAGCTTTTATAGTTTGTTAACGTAACAGGATTCATGCAAACTGAAATTCAGAGACATAAAGTCATTACAGTAATCCTTTCCTTTCTGGTATGATACTGTTTTTTGAATGACTAAGCTTTGAAAAAATAATGATGATTTTCATCCAAAATACAAGATATTTCTACCGGTACTTGTCCTGGCTGATTTTATTATTGGAATTACATTACTTATAGAGCCTTTTTTTTATTACACTCACAACAACACTTTTTAGAAGATTTTTCAAAGATTGATCAGTACATTCTCAAACGAGTAGAGCAATGAATCTCTACGGTATACCCAGAATCTGTAATGTTCTCTAGAGCCATTGACAATGATTATTTCCCAATACCACTTATAATACATGCACAAACACACTAAAGATGAAGGATTATGAGTTTCTCTCATACCAGCTTTGCCATTGTGTATCATCTTTGCCATTGTGCATCGTATCTGCAAATTATTAGTTTCTATCTCCCTCTTTAGCTTTCGACCGTCTCTGTTGACATTTCACATCCGATTAGAGATAGTTTTCATGACTGCGCTTTACAGCAGCTTACTTACTTGGCTTACTCTGCAAATTGCCTCGGCTTTTAATCCCTCATCACTGTTCTCCCATCATTAAAAGCAAACAATTCACTCATTAAATAATTCAATGCATTGACATTTATTTAGAAACGACTGCACTACCTGTGTCAGAATGAACTGGTATATTAATAGAGTTAGGATTATCAAGCTCCAGCCAATCCTCCCCCTTTCATCTCCTTACAATATTTTGTTTTAAAGGAACAATTGCAATATACATGTATATCTGATTTGGAATGCCTCACATATTTAAATTGAATTGATTTTACAGATCTACAGGTATAGACATGTTTTCAGGGCAGAATTTCACACTCTATGGTCCCTTTTTTAAATATTATTTTCACATTTTTAAGGGATTTAGAAAAATTGTTTTATTATGTAATCTAATTGCTGTAGTAACTGCTCCCTTTCTCTTGACATACCTTATTCCCTGTGCCCACACACATTCATCCTCCTCTCTGATTACAATTACTATAGCTATGTTCACATGGAACCGTCATAGTTTTTAACTTTAAGTTTGTGAAACCTTGAAGAAATAAACATGACCGCCAACCAAGGCTCACATAAAAGAGTTTTCAAAGTTCACTACAAGTCAAGGAAAGCATTTACTTTAACTACATGCTGGTATAATCTCAAGGGTACTTACATCTGCACAGCACTTAACTTTGCATGAGGACACGCTTCCACCTCATGCTAACTTCTTTAAGTTACGTAACCACAAGTGTGCCCATACGGTCCCTAACTACAAGATAACTTTAAGAGTTTAAAACCACAACCTAACCTTTAAGTTTAGGGAGTGCCGTGTGAACCTCAGTTTTGATACCAGCACTCTGTAGATCAACCTCTATCCAGAAGTGGCAATCAATGCATCTGAAATCTTTTTGGAGTGTTTTAAATATGCAACACTTTCATTGTTTGCTTAGCTCGTCAGTGGGGTTTCAAAGTGTTATCTGCCAAATCAACAAATGTATGTAACACTTTACATGGCTTCCTCTTACATGTGTCTTTAATAAAGACCATACAAATTTTCTTGATTGGAATAATGTCTGATTTTAGTTAACGGGAAGGAAAACAATACCATACTTCCTAAACTGCTACAGAGTTGGTTTTTATTTCGTCTTTTAGTAGAATGAACCTTTTTGAAATATCGTGAACTAAATTTATTGGAGGCAGGCCATGATTGCAATATTTAAGTCAAGTTACAACATACAGTACTTGAAGATGGCATAATAGGGACTACAAGTATATTTGTAGATTACCAAATGATCATTACATTGACCTCTGAATGCTATTACATTTTGATAAAAACATTATCTGTGATACCTGATAAAGCAATGCCACACTATATACAGATTCATACAAATTTTTGTCATTGCCATTCTAGTTTTGGCATACATTTATACTTTGAACTGGTCAAAGTAAATATGCCTCTTCATGATTCTTTTATTCTGGAGGCCTACAACATTCTCTGTTTCAAAATGAAAATTGATCGGATGAGGGGGTGGACCATTTTAACAAAGAAGTGGTGGACCATTTTATGAAGAAAAGGCTAAAAATATATATTTTCTTCTGAATGTAGATGTACATGTTGTCATTAGGCCTAAAATAAAAACTTGTTGTATTGCCCTTTCCGACCGACCCAAAAAATTTAAAATCTACAAACGGCATTTTTTTTTTTTTTTTTTTTAAACCGTTTTTTATTTTAGATTTTTTTATTTAAAAATATGTATTTTGTTTGTTGGGATAAATGTGATATAAATGCATGAAATCAAATCATTCCCAAATTCTCACTCGTCTTCTGCCCTAGTTTCTACTAGCGTTTCTACTAGCGTAAACATCTCAAACAACATAACATTGCAAACCATGGATTATTATGAGGTGAAAAAGATATGAATGGAATGATGACGCTTAATAAAAAAAACACCTGAATTAAAAAACTGAGAAACATCAGCCAGAAAAGGGTGGAAAAAAAACACATTCTAAACTTTAAAAGAGGGCAACAACAAAAAAGTTTAAAAAAAAAAAAACTTTTCCGACCGACCGACCCAAAGGGCAATACAACAAGTTTTTATTTTAGGCCTTATGGACAATACACTGTTCTGTATATGAACATGCACAAAAAATCATATAGGAATAAATGCTGTAAAAATCAAAATACAAATTGTAGCAAAGTTTAACATTTCAATATATCAAATGCTATGTACACCACTGTTAAGAGAATGGTGTGAAAGTTACTCTGTACAAACTGGCCTCTTACACCATTCTCCCTTCCATGGCTGGCTGTGAGAATTATAGAGCATTCATATCGACGCATTGAAAACTCATTATAGTACACATGGGAAATCCACATTTATTGGATAATAACTTTAGGCCCTATACAGGGGATGGTCTGGGGCTCTATTTAGTGCATACTCTTCCAATTGAACCAGTCCATTTTTTCTGTGACGTGTGTTTCTAGCCTGGGTCCCAGGGGAAATAATTTATTTACCCCTCCATACTAAAATAGTTTCTATTATAAGTCTGGAGTTAATAGACTATTTCAATTCACCATCATTTCATCATCTCCTTTAAAGGCACACTGTCCTACTTGTAGCTACTTGCTCCCTCTATATAGAAAACTTCCCAAATCGGTGCCTGTTGGTCCCCCATGATCCTCTTTTTCTTATGTTAAATGAGAGCTGAGTTAATGAGATAGCCACCTGTCACAGTGACCTCGATGGCTCGCTGTGTGGTCTAATCCCTTCTAGCTGCAGTAGTAACGCCTACCTTTAACATGTATGTGGCAGAGGAAGCTAACCTTAAAATCCATGGAGGGTGAAACCTCAATATGCACAATTGAACAATAGGTGTCATTGAAACTAAAACAACTACAAAGACTTGGTCAAGACGATGCATAGCTGGGAAGGTACTGTATACTGTGCCTCATATTTCACAGATAAGTGTCCATGTATTTTAATTCAATCTGATTTAGAGATGTCACATATAAACTTTCTTCAAAATCCTGTGTTTGCTATATGCATCAGCACAGGGAAACCTCCACCTACAAAATGCTAATTACAGAGTCTTTACCCATTTTAAAGAAAAAAACCTGAATGTTCATCTTGACTTTAATCATAAGATGTGTCGTTTCACATGAAGAAGAACATGACCTTTCGTGAGAGTATTTTTTCCTTCATCAAAACAATTTCCTCTTGCTCAAGGCTTCTTACAATGTAGTAAGGATAACACCTGCTGTTTTAAATTGATCAGTTCACATCTAGTATACACTACATCATGATAGCCTAACATGATTCTTGTTACTCAGAAGTCTAACAAAAGGAACAATAGCAGTTCTAACGTTATGGTCCTGTAAAATCAATGGCGAAGATGTTTCTTGTATCAAGTATTATAAGTTTGAAAGTTTGATTTGTCCCTCCTTTCATCTTGTGCATCATAGAAATACATGTACATGTATTCTTAAAATCTTTTGGAATTTTTTTTTCCATCTTTTTCTGAATTTTCTTTTGAAACAAAATTATGGTATATGACTCAGAGTTGGGTAATAGACAAGCTCGTAAAATATCAGAAATTCATGGTCAGTTTGTGTACAAGCCTTGTGTAGAGACTACTGCCTTGCCCCACAATAGCCTACTTTCACATCAGCTTTAGATATCTAGAGTGTGAGTCAGACTTCAATATAACTTCATGCACTCACTTGTGTCTTCAAGGTCAAAGAACTCTGGAGTATAACTTCACTTTCTCACTTATGTGTTGAAGGTTGCAGTACTTATATAAAAAGCTTTATACCGTAAATCTCCGTGTATAAGGCGCACCTGTGTATAAGGCGCACCCCTATTTTGGGGGCAAAAAAAAAAAAAAAAAAAAAAAAAAAAAATCGTTTTTTTGTTGTTTTGTTGTTGTTATTGTTTTGTTGCCGAAAACCCACCAAATAATAGTAACAATGTCGTTGTAGAAGAATGTGTGTAAGATCATTAATGTAAATTAAAAACAGGTCCAGACTCTTAAGGCTTCATGATACCAAGTGTCCCACACCAGCCTCATCACATCAGCTAGCAGAAGCACTGTGTTCTATGCCAAACATCAATAGTCATGCATGATATGAATAGAATCTTCTAAATTTCTGACAATAGAGTACCTAGGATAGAACCTTGTGGTACACCATTTGTTATAGAAAAAAAAATTGAGGAATTATTAAAAACTACATTTTGAGGTCTATTAGAAAGATTACTTTCAAACCAAGATGACAGTCAAATTTGAGTGTTGTTGTAGTTTCCGAGTGGTGAGTCAACACACTGATTACTGAGCTGGGAGACATTGCCAGGCATAGCGCCATACATCGAAATCGGGAAGGGAAAAAAAAAAAAAAAAAAAAAAAAAAAAATCTTTTTTTTTTCTGTATCTGTGTATAAGACGCACCCCCGATTTTCAATTTTTTTCGGCGCCAAAAAAGTGCGCCTTATACACGGAGATTTACGGTACTTATACTGTACTTCATCTAGTGACAGTGGAAGGGTGTACGTGAGCAACCCGTCAGCTCGCATCCTTTCTTTAAAAAAAATCTATCTAACACATTAAAGCCCATGGTCATTATCCTTGAATTCAGAAATCATCAAATTGTATGATTTTTACAAAAAGTCATGTTCTCACCCTTTTGCCATGCGTATAACAGTATTCTGAAGGACAATTTTTAAAGTATTTTAAATTGTCATATATTGTACAAAGACAGAGTATTTTATAATTATCTACAATTGAAGAGTAAAAAATTCCCACAACTCTGAAATTGGATTCAAACTACTGTATAGAAAGTTCCTCATTTGTTATGTCTATATAAGATAAAAAGTATATCATGTAGGCCTCCTGATAACTGATCCTGTATTATTCTTCCTTCAACATAATTTCATCTGATATGACTGCAGTAAATATGGCGACTTCAATCATTTTAAGGGAGAGGAGACATCAGGTTTTAAGTATGCATGGCTATTTCTTTGTTGAGCTCTAGCTGGTTTCCTTCACTCGTTAATTTGGTGTGACAGTATGGTAGGTTGGGTGAGATTGGTCTATAAATCATCCACATCCATTTCACATGAAAATCATTACCTGCTCTAAACCCGTTTACATGAATTAATTATCACTGGATGCAATTAGCATTGGTATGATAATGAATGGACTCTGAACTCTTGATTAGTATGGTTATTTATTCAGTTTGTGACCTTCAAAACCGACTCTTGATCTACATTATTCTGTTCACATCCACATATACATGAAGCATTTACTGGATGAATTAGAAGTGGTATCATAATGATTTGATGAAGAGTTCTTGACATGTCTTCAAATCAAGAGCATTAATTACAGAGAATGTTGAGTAATGGTAACATAATATTAACATGAACCACTTACAATGTATATAGCACAATTTCTGTCCTAAGAAATATCAGTGTGCTTTACATAAATTACCTAATTCTTACCCTAGCTTTAGTTAATTTGTAAGCTTCCTCTCTTTTTTTTAGTCTTGTGTGGAAAAACCATCAAAATGACAATAAAAATACCATGTGCAAAGGACACTCATGAAATTACCTTTTATTTTCAAAGTGATGGCAAGAGTTAAGTAATCCTCAGACCAAATCTTTGTGCAATCTTTGTGCTTTTTATTGTTTGTCCTTGTAATCAAGATTTAGTAAATATGATGGGATTCTAATCCCCTATAATCCATACATTATTATCTCTTATTTATTTAACAGCCTCTTAAAATGCAATTTTTCAGGTGGATCCATTATACCCAATCTAAACTGGAGTTAATGCGACCGGGTCAATGTGAATGGGGCATAGAGTTGACACAAGCTTTGGTGTGAAAGGGTCTAAAGATGCTCCTATAGCTATACAAGAGGTAATGAGGTGTTAAGAACCGTCTCTGTTATGTCCATCAACATTTTCTATCAGCCTCCACTTTTATGCAAGGGTCACTCTGTGGCCTGGACCCACCCTCCTCAGAGGTCGCCAAATATCGACGTCGACTCGACGCCTAAGCCTGACCCTGACCTATTTGTTGTTGTAGTGAAGTCCTAACGTTCGTTTTTCTTCGTTGGGTGAAGCTTTACTATACAAATTGATGAAATGTGTGAAGCTTTGACGAGTAATTTGTTTTTTCTGGTGATGTGACATCGAATCCAATCGGTCGCCTTGTTTGTTCAGGTGATGTGACATCGAAGCCACTACCGGTCGCGTCGAAAATATGTCGAAATCATGTCGAAATCGTGCGTTTCAAAACAACTATTTAATTTTTATTCCGGTCACTCATGCACTCGCAGAGTGATCGTCCTGAGGTCACCGAACTTTTCTCCAGCGAAACTGATTTCGAGATTTCACGAGATCGTTTTCGAGTAGTCTACTAGTCTCCTACACATAACTAGTTGCGTGAGTATTCGCAGTATACGTGCCTGAAAGGCCAGCCTCAAGTCTGGAAACGAGACTAGTAGCCTACGAGCTGTCGGTATTGTACCCAGCATGACAAAATAAACATGTTACTGTATCTTTGAATTGAAACCTGGTTGACTTGGTACTTATTGAGCAGTATGGAATTACTATCATGACTATAGACCATTGCAGTCATGGTCTACTATTATAAGTTAACATTGGTGGAGCTTGATTTCAAAACGTGAAGCTTGAAATATGTAATGGCCAATATGGTGAAACAGTGGTGAAGCTTGAACTATGCAAATGGCCAGTATGGTGAAACAGTGGTGAAGCTTCAGACCGGCCGAAAACTTACAAAAGTGAAGCCTCACCTATGGAAAACTGACACAAGTGAAGCCTCACCTATGTAAAACTGACAAAAGTGAAGCATCACCTATGCAAATAATTCAAAGGGTGAAGCCTGGACTAACACATTTGCTGATAAGAGTGATGCTTTGCCTTTGTTTTTTGTAAAGCACATGAAGTGATGGTGAAACCCTGAGGTTACAAATAATTGGCTCAGGTGAAGAAAGGTGATGACCTGAGGAGGGTGGGTCCAGGCCACAGAGTGACCCTTGCATTAGAGGGTCATTATTTCTGACTAGCCATTAGTTTGATCCACACGACAGTCTGTTAAGTTTAGGAATCGGTTTTGAACTTCAAAGTTATCTTGTACTTAGGGCCTGTGCAGGTTACACAACTGAAGTTTATTCCGAGCTAGTTTGTGATGATAATAACGGTTTGGTGAAGATGCGATTTCAAGCTTTGTGATTACATCCAGAGTCTGAAATAGCGGGTTATTTGGCAAACTCGAGCTGATGAAAACAGGTCAACTCAAATTCAAGCGGCTGCAATTAAATGTCAAGGTTACACCAGCTTTTACCCACAATAAATGCTTTCCCCCGACTTGTAGTTTAAAACTTTAAATACTCATTCTTTCTGCCATGTGTGAATTCTCATCATCGTTAGTGGATCCTTGTGTATAACTTCAAGGTTTTGCAAACTTTCAAACTACAATGGTCCCATGTGAACATAGCTATCATTTTTGAGCCACAAATTTGTACACAATACATTTCAGAGTTCAGAGGCTTGCAATATTTTGAATCATTATGTGTAAAAGCAATCTCCCTGCTTTTCATAGTCATCGGCAATGGCAATGATTTGATATAAAAATAGATTCCATGCAGTGTATAGTGTATTGACTTTGATAATTAAGCTAATGGTTCTATTCACTGACAGCAAAAGCATTTTTGTTGTTACCATGGATGATACGTATGACTAATGATGACTGAGCATTTTCAGATGGAATTAAATAATTCCATTCACAGCCTATGATGATGTATTGAGAAGCAAAAGAAATTATAATCCTTTACAAGCGAGTAAACAGAGCATCTTGTACACAATAGCAACTATTCTAAGGGATTTATATTGTTTCCGACCGCAAAAAATTAATCTTCAATTTCCTATATATGGTGGTAGCAGTACCAGAACTATAATTTAAATACCACCATAGCTCAAGTTATATCTGTTTACTTCCTCTCATATAATTGATCCATTTGGAGCCTGAAGGCCAAAATGATATGGGCTAACAGCCTTATGGCTCTAAACAGACAATATATCCCAGTGTAATATATCTTTGTGTTCAATCTATCTCTTACTGTATACAGTGGTGCTACCCTTCCTCTAGAGCCATGAGAGCTAATAGATGTCCAGCAACGAAGGCTTCTCACAATTTGCTACGAACCAGCTGATCAAAAGATAGCGGATTTTTCTGGGTTACCCATTAGTCTCCCTGCCCAGCAGTTTTCTGATTCAAAGAGAGAATTGTGGGGCATTGCCCTACACTCAATGAGAAGACATAAATGGGAGAAGTGAGCGATCTAGCGCTTTTAAAACTTGAAATTAAATTGGTTAGCTCAAAAAGTACTGGTGAATGAATTACAATCAACTTAATTACCAGAGTGGACTTCCTATTTAAATATTTTTTGCATCATCACCAGTGCTGGTAAGATGACAATATAAAGCACCCATCCTACATGTAGATGAATCGGTATGGTGATAACTGTGAAGTATATATCAGGCCTGGGAATGCAACTGCGCATTAAAATTGCCGAAAGCTATAAGGTTGAAATGCCCCTCTGGGACTGAAGCAAGTGGGAAATATATGAATTATCAAGATCAAGCCAACCATTGTCCATCTTCAAAATTTGGTAATGGATGTTTTGCCTCTGGCTATTTTTTACGAAATTATCACAGAATTTTGAAAATAAAACTAATCGCTTATGTAAAATGCGGTGACATTTAAACAAATGCTCTACAGGCTAAGGCTGTAGTTTGACTGACTTCTTTACAAAGGGCATTATCAAGTTTCTACATTTTTAACTATGGGTCAAAAATGGCTTTAAATAGCTACTTTGTATATTTCTGTAAATAAACTGGTTCCTCTGACATACCCTGAATGTTAAATTGGTAATAGAAAGGGTGATGTACATGCATCATCATCATTGCTGTCGTCGTAGTTGTCGTAGTCATCATCATCATCATCTCCATCATCATCATAATCATCATCATCGTCTTCATCATCATCATCATCATCTTCATTGTCTTCATCATCATCATTAATATATTAATCATCATCATCATCATCATCTTCATTGTCTTCATCATCATCATTAATATATTAATCATCATCATCATCAATATCTTAATCATCCCTATCGCCGCAGTCATCATCATCTTCATCTTAAACATCCCTATCATCGTCATCATCATCATCACCACCATCATCATCATCATCACCACCATCATTAATTACCTTCTGTGCTGAGTCCTGGACTAGATGTAAATTTGGCCACGTCCACTATCTTGACCGCAAACTGCTGACCCGTGTCTCTATGAATGCATCGTCGTACTTCACTGAATGGACCCCTAAGATAAGGAAGAAAATGAAAAAAATATAATATAATATGATTTGTTTCTTTCAAGAACATAATATGTAAAACCTTCAGTTAAAAAAGAGACAGTTATAATACTGTATAATAGTCCCAGACTGTAAAGCCAGAAAAATTTGTGTGCATGAAATATTTGTGAATTTCACAAGTGGCTCAAATTTGTGAATTCTGTGAAATAAATGAAATAAAACTGACTGACACAACACTGACATAGTTGTGAGAGTTTCTTTCTGTATAATATTGTTGTTGCTTAAAATTCATGAAAATTTCATTTCATTACAGTTCCTTCTTTTTACAGTACATGTACATGTATGTATGTACAGTATGTACTGTAAGGCGAAATTTCAAATATCAAAAGGTCACGACGATCATGTCAAGTCTCTCTAGCTCACATTCATTCTAAATGCACAATGAAAGGACATGAATTGCATTCTTACTTCAGCACAACAATAATTGAGTGTTTTAAGGCATCCACTTTCAGTAAGCATTCTATTTGATTTAATGCAGACCTTTCTATGGTTTGGGAGCCAGGCTTTGCCTCATTAAGGTTAATGTGATTTGAATTGGGAAGGTTTAGGATCTCAAGCAGCTTTCAATCTTGTAGAATACAGAATACTTCACTATGGCTGCAATGCATGGCTACAAGGCATGGCTCACATAACTGTTCATACATTTATTTATGTATACAGTTGAACAACTGAATCATTCATACCCTCACCAAGTTTTGTTATTTTTCAAGTATGTGAAAAATTGATTTTCCCAATTTATGTTTCTTAAGAATGCGACATATTAAAGGTTACATCTAAAACTAAGTATTCAATGAAGGCCCTAATTCAAACAGTTCACCATTCATTCTTGAGATACAAAAAAAAAACAGGAAACATCAAATTTACCAGGGGTATGAAATTATGAGTAATTTAGTTGTTAAAGAGAAGGTTGAGTTCTGGGAAGAGGTAAAAAATAATTTGTGAACGTTATCATTGTTATTATGCAAGGGTGGAAGAACATCAGATTAAACATGTTCCCTGAAAAGCATGGCTCTTCAAATGCCTTCATATTCTAAATACGACATGAAACATCGTAAAAATCGGGGGGGGGGTAGGTTTTTTTCGCCATGTGCTTGTGTAGTCCCACATACATCATTATGTGTACAGTGCTTGTAACTTTGCCAAGATTTGGCCAAATTTCTTATCATTTTGATGATTCCAGAACCTTGCAATACACACAAATACTTATATACTAGATGATCAACCTTTTCTGATATATTCCACACCGTTTTTTTCACAATGCAATCACATGACCAGAACTCAACTTTATCTTTAACTGTACATGCCCACTTTCCTGGGCTAACTATAATATTGTCAGTTGAGAGCCAGAAGGGTGTTAACTCTGTGTTTTAAAGCCCCACTGCACTACTTTTAGCTACTTGCGCTCTCTACATCTACATGTATATAGCAAACAAACTATTCAGTGACCGTTGGTCCCCCGTGGTCCCCTTTTTTGTATGTTAATTAAAAGCTGATTTGATAAGATAACCACCTGTCAGGGACCATGCAGGGACGTCTAATCTAGTGCAGACAGACTTTAAAGTTACCATTAATGAGATAAATGTACATGGAACACCAGTCTTCCTCCAAACTGATAGTATGCTTCACATGTGGGAGGTCTACAAGTATTCATAATTGATAACAACTTATCTCAATAAAATTCTACTTTATTTAGTCAATCACTCAACAATCGACATTATAAATGTATCATTTACCAACAAAGTTTCAATTTCGATGTTGATTGCATTGAAACTAATTGCAGTAAACATCCATATCAAATATGATACTCTCCCTACACACAATCTGTATTGGCATTCCTTTTCTGACATGTACTGTAAACGCTGTTATTTCTGCGTGATTAATTTTTCGCACCGAGCTACCTCAAAACATGTTCGTGGGTTCTTAAATTGGCGTTGCACGCAATTCAGCCCATTCAAAACATGCATAAGAAGTCATGCTTATATTTTCGCGAGTTCTAAAATTTACGGCCACCAACATTAATGCAAAATCCATGAAAATTAAAGCACCGCAAATATTACCACGTTTATAGTTTATACACTGAAGGCAGGCCTGTAGTTTGCCAGTGAAGTGCAACTTGGGTAAAATCTTTAAGAGACAGGACAAGTACACGTTGTGAACTTTTTTACAACAGTTCGTTGACCTTCATTGTCTCACTCCTAATCTGATTGGGATGAAATTGGCAATTTTGATACCGAGCATTGGATCAGTTACGACTCCAAATATCCTGACTTTGCGCCAGCGGCCAATAAAATGTGCAGACTCTCCTAATTCTGCACTTTTCATGAAGAGCTTAATTTCTCCCCAGCTAAAGCCTAGTAAAAGACAGTCATTTGAACATTTATTTCAGATGACTCCAAAGGCTAGTCAGGACTGTCCGGACTGTCAGGAGGCTTCAATTCATGACATAAATACATAAACCTGCATTGACAAACTCTCTTGATAAGAAAATGTTACCGTAATGTATGTGCACCTACAGAATCTTACCGATAATATCTCAATAGAATAAAACATTAACATAGCTGTATTTACAGTCATTTAGATGACTGCCTACGGTCCCACACTAATGGTACATTTTTAATGTTTGGAGCACTCAGATATGAAAATGCCTAAATCTACAACTGAGCAAAACTCATCAACCGTAGCCTTCATCACGGGCTCAGACTACAATTCACAAGTTGTAGAAAAGGTCATACAGGTACATGCACATCTCACTTTTTTTGTCTGCCCATCCTCTTTCTTCATCTCTCCTTTTCTCATCTTCTCTATTTCACTGTCTGTCTGTCTTTTTTTTTCTCTCTCTCTCTCTCTCACTTTATCTGTCTTTCTCTCTCTCTCTCTCTCTCTCTCTGACACTCCCTGTTTATCTAATGTAATATAATGTATTCATCTTTGTTATCTGTTCCCCCCCCCCCCCTCCCTCCCTCCTTCCCTCCCTCTACTATACCACAACAACCAAGCTATATTGACTGCATTACATGCATGACTGGGAGCCAGGGCATCTGAGGTATGGACTAGAGAAGGTTCTGCATCACCCCCAAGCATAGTTCAGTATGGCGCAACCTCCAAGATCAATTAACACCCTCCAACGTCTGTGCTGGCTCTAATAACCAGGAGTAATAAGAGCATATTCAGACTACAAGAAATTCATACAAAACTTGTATAAAGAAACATTTAAAGAAATAAAGAATCATTGTATAAAGAAAATTAGGAAAAGAGCATAATGCCTAGAAAACAGCATCATTTTAAGAAAGGTTGAATAAAGAAACTAATTTGATGAGGTCAGTTGACATGCCAATCGTAGGTGTGTGCTCTGGATAAGCCTTGCCAAGTTATACCAAATTGTGTACGATACAACGTTTACACAGAGCAGGGCCCTGGTTCTTTGGCAAGGCATTAATCTACATTTGCCACTCAATACCCAGGAGTGAAATGGGGATCCGGTAGGATGACTTAGACGAAAGCATCATTGTGTTTAACTGCCTACATGTATGCCCTCACGGTGACCATATGGTAGGAATATTTCCCAGGGAGTGGAGATGGTGCACATTGTACGTGCATGAATCCGATGACCAAGGTAATAATATCTGTAAAGCGCTAAGAAACAGTATTCCATATTAAGCGCTATATCAATCAAGATTATTATATTATTATTATTATTCAAGTTTTTGTTTGGAACGATACTATACAATTTATCATAATATTTTTCTTCATGCAATGTTCAGACAAGGAAATATAGTATAGTATATACGATAGCTATACAATGTATGCTAGAAGTCTGAAAGCAGGGTTTGAGCTTCCCATATGCTTGTAATCCGGTGAAGAAAACAAACCAATGTCTTGCCACAAACAGTTGCTGGTAGACGCGCCTAATAGCATTAGGAGGTACTAATGTGTGTTGCACAGTCAGGCAGAGCTTCCAGAGTGCGTAGGTTGGGACTGAACGTGTAATAATGCAATAAGGGAGCAGCTTCTTCTGGCTGGAGATGGAAGGGGTACTGTGATGCTTACAGCTCAGTGTCGGATGCTGGTTGGGCACCCCTCCCTCAGTACAATGCTGATGGATTCTACACAGAGCCCTACAAACACTTTCTAGGGATCCACACCAAAACATGGGGTAACGAATATGTCATTATGTGCAGACCAAGTCCCTGGTTACATTTTGATATGGATGCTGGATGGGGGGGGGGGGGGATCCATGCTCTATTTAAGAGCCAATCCAGTACATGTAGTGTTGGGTCAGAATATGCATCTTCCATAAGAATCCCACAGATTGGACTTGGAGTGGTAGTGGTAGTGGTAGCGGAAGGGGGACTTTCAGATAAGTAGAAAGCCCAGGTACACCTCTGTATCTATGCAATCTGCAATCTGGAGAGGGTAAACGTGCATTCATCGTGATAAGATGTAATATTGCGTTGGGTCACACCTACATGCACATGGGGGCCTAAGAGTAAGAAATTGAAAGGGGGGCACTCACATGTACATGTACTTACATGTAATTCTACCAATTTTGAAGATAAGTATGAACATTAACTCTTTATGCGCCACTTAAAAAACCCCCCTGTGCCACATTCTTTTAGGGTCACACATTTCGAGGGAATCTTTATTGACTCTGCTGAATCAAGAGGCTATAACTCTTCACTGGATGATCATGATGAAAAATATTGTGCAGCAAAGTTGTAGACCGGAAAACGTGCTTTTCGATGAACCGTCATTTGTTATATTTTGAATTATCATTTTTATAATAATCATAATTATATAATGTTTAATTTTTCTTATTTACGGCAGTTTTTTATCCCTCTAGAATTTCTTATTTAGCAATGATAAGACATCTTCAAATCGAATCTATTAGAAAGGTGGACTTCTTACCTTTCTTTACATACCTTGCTCAAGTATTCTAACAATTCAGAAGGTTAGTATTTAGGTTGTTGAAGAAAAGAAGTTCAATAGGGAGAGACTTGAAAGTACCCCGCTCAGCCACCCTTGACAATGGGCTAATCTGCCCATTGAAATCCCTATTACCCCAGGTTATTGTCAATGTCCGGTTTAGCGGGGCATGAAAAGGGACGTCGTGGGGATGTTTTTCTTTGTTGTGCCATGATAAGTCAATAAGAAATAAGAGAATGTTATTGATTTTGCCCACTGGTATGAGCATGTAAAAATGGTATAGGCATAATATATTATATGTGATATACATGACATAATCAGCATCTTATTGAAATGTCTCATTATGAATGTTCACCGCATCTGTTCTCTCACCTTCTTTACCCCTCAATAAAATTGATTTCAAGTACATTTATCACAGCCATAGATATACAAAGAAAGAATGAATCAATCTTAAAATATAAACTATATTGCATTGTTTTCCATTTACTTTATTGTGAGAGAGCTTATTATCAGAAATGATTGACGAGTGGAGTATGCAATGAATAAAATATGGAGAACGGACGTGAGAGACATTATGAGAGAGAAATAGTGATATGAAATGAAAGGACTTTACTGTGAATAAAGATTATAAGAGAAAGAGATAAAGATGACGGCAAGACAGGATACATATTGATACGAAAATAACAATAATAATGAGATAGAGATGACGGAAAGAAAGAGAGTAAACACTGATAGCATAAGAATGAATAAAGATAATAAGAGAAAGATATAGAGATGACGGCAAGACATAGGGTACATATAGATAGGAAAATGATAATAATAATAAGATAGAGATGACGGAAAGAAAGAGAGTAAACACTGATAGCATAAGAATGAATAAAGATAATAAGAGAAAGATATAGAGATGACGGCAAGACATAGGGTACATATAGATAGGAAAATGATAATAATAAAAAGATAGAGATGACGGAAAGAAAGAGAGTAAACACTGATAGCACAAGAATGAATAAAGATAATAAGAGAAATATATAGAGATGACGGCAAGACATAGGATACATATTGATAGGAAAATAATAATAATAATAAGATAGAGATGACGGCAAGAAAGAGAGTAAACACTGATAGCATAAGAATGAATAAAGATAATAAGAGAAAGATATACAGATGACGGCAAGACATAGGGTACATATAGATAGGAAAATGATAATAATAATAAGATAGAGATGACGGCAAGAAAGAGAGTAAACACTGATAGCATAAGAATGAATAAAGATAATAAGAGAAAGATATAGAGATGACGGCAAGACATAGGGTACATAATTATAGATAGGAAAATGATAATAATAATAAGATAGAGATGACGGAAAGAAAGAGAGTAAACACTGATAGCATAAGAATGAATAAAGATAATAAGAGAAAGATATAGAGATGACGGCAAGACATAGGGTACATATAGATAGGAAAATGATAATAATAATGAGATAGAGATGACGGCAAGAAAGAGAGTATTACACTCATAGCATAATAATGAATAAAGATAATAAGAAAAAGATATACAGATGACGGCAAGACATAGGGTACATATAGATAGGAAAATGATAATAATAATAAGATAGAGATGACGGAAAGAAAGAGAGTAAACACTGATAGCATAAGAATGAATAAAGATAATAAAAGAAAGATATAAAGATGACGGCAAGACAGGATACATCTTTCTTTCATTAGTTTTATTCATTCTTATTCTATCACTGTCTACTCTCTTTCTTGCTGTCATCTCTAGCTCTTTCATTAATTTTTATTCATTCTTATTCTATCAGTCTACTCTCTTTCTTGCTGTCATCTCTATCTCTTTCTTTCATTATTTTTATTCATTCTTATTCTATCACTGTCTACTCTCTTTCTTGCTGTCATCTCTATCTCCTTCTTTCATTTTTTTTATTCATTCTTATTCTATCAGTCTACTCTCTTTCTTGCTGTCATCTCTAGCTCTTTCATTAATTTTTATTCATTCTTATTCTATCAGTCTACTCTCAGGGAACACTTTTATCACTAGAGTCTTCGTCACTGCTTGATTCGTCGGAATCAGAGTCCATGCTCCATGCTTCCATAGTAACAAGATCTCGAGCCTCCTCTACACTAAACACACGTTGACGTTTTCCAGCAGGTGCCATCGTAACATCAGTAAAAAAAATCCAAAGAAAACCGCTAAATACACGGTAATTTCGAATGTAACACTATGAAGAAAAACAGTTTACCGGAAAGTGTGCGATGTATACAATGTAAACAATAGTAAACGCAACGCGTGGCTACACACTGCGAGCGGTATTATGAATGTCTAATTGACTCGTATACATCTGTGCAAAAATGCGAAGTTGGCACGCCTACGTCCGTGCAAATCGGCGAACAAAGCAAACAAAGAGTTAAACTCTTAACTTTTTTCATTTGTCAATTGATAAAACAGACATTACAGCAGTTAGAAAGATATTCAATCTAAATACATAGACATAAATATGCACCCTTAAATATTAGATGAAATGGTGATCATCACCTTTGTATTACCATCTACAGACTCCACCACTGCAGCACCACCATCAACAAAAAGTCTCAAATCACAGACTATTATGAAGCTTGCCATTAAGTTCATAGTAATATTATAAATGAGAGTGGAATAATGAAATTGATTTGTTTCTATTGATGTATGCATGGCGTGCACACAAAGCAATTAATTAAGCAATCTAGTGGCAAACAGAAGCTGCGGAGGGCGAAAGTGATTTGCGGTTGACAGAAGGATACAACCTCATAAAGATGCAAATACAATATATTCATATTTACCACCAGCAGAAATGGAATTTGAGAGAACATCCAATTCAGTTATACAGAGGTTCTGTGGGATATTCATGTACAATATACAATAAAGAATTTCCTTCTAAAACTTGGAACTTCCTGATGACATTGTCAGTTGCTCATCACTTCATTCGTTTACATGTAGGTCAAAGTTAAAAACCTCTGTGGTTTGTTATCACCCCCTCTGTAGGTCCATCTTTTGTTTTAATACTTTTATATTTGATTGTATAAATTATATGGTGTTTTTATGAATAAAATTGAAATTGAATTGAAATTGCCTTTATGATTTGTCAAAAGTCTTTGTTACAAGTAGCTTTAAAGAAGAAGTTGAGTTCTGGTCATGCGATTGCATGACCAGAAAGAAACGGTGTGAAATCGACCAGAAAAGGTTGATCATCTAGCATATAAGAATTTGTGTGTATTGCAAGGTTCTGGAATCATCAAAATGATAAGAAATTTGGCCAAGTCTTGGTAAAGTTACAAACACTGTACACAGAAAGATGTATATGGGACTACACGGACACGTGGCGTAAAAAGCCTACCCCCCCCCCCCCCGAGTTTTACGAGTTACATGACATATTTAGAATATAAAGGCATTTGAAGAGCCATGCTTTTCAGGAAACATGTCTTATCTGATGTTCTTCCACACTTGCATAATAAGAATGATAACGCTCACAAATTATTTTTCACCTCTTCCCAGAACTCAACCTTCTCTATAAGATCAGAATGAAGCTCTCCGTGTTATCAAAAGAAAACATGTACCTCCATGTACCTGTATACATGAAGTCACTACACATCCTCACATTCTTCACATACACACAGTTTATTCCATCCCCATCCGCATCTCCTTTTTTTATAAAGTATTTCAGACATGCATGGCATTAAATTAGTGGATTGTTCTGCCATTCTGCATATCCTTATCCTATACAGTCAAACCTGCTTTAGTGACCACCTACATGTACATGTGCATGTAGCAAGACCACATTTTTTGTTTCCCTTGAATATGGTTTCTCAATAAAACATGTAAGGAACCTGCGAATAAAGACCACCTGCCTTTAAAGTTTAAAGACCACTTTTCTTGTCTCCCTTGGATGGTCTTTATAGAAAAGTTTCACTGTATCTTGCTTTTAATTATGGAGAGTACATTTTATAATTCCCCAAGTCTAACTAGTCCCTTGTAAGCAAGCATCTTCTAATTTCAGTCCATCCTTCATTATGCAAAAATATCCTGTATTGAGCAACCTCTGTTCATGAAAACATTTTCATGGTTTACTGAGGAAAACTACTCTTCTTTTCATCACAAATGCAAGTCAACACTTTAGCTCCATAATTTCATTAGAGAGAAAGGCTAGATGGCAGATATAATAATATTTACTACAGAGAGATATAAGTTACATGTACACGTACATTCGCAGACGAGACAATAATAGCATGTTCAGACGAGACAGAATTTTGAAGAAATTTGTACAAAAGAAACATCTAAAGAATCATTGTATAGCAAAAGGAGTTTATATTTAAACTAGAAAACACCCTTTAAAAACATATACAGAAACTAATTTTGAACAGGTCAATTGACATGGCAGCTGGCCGATTTCCAGTGCGTGCTCACGATAAGCCCCGCCCAGTTTTGATTTTCTTACAAGACTACGTTCAGGCTAAAACAGGACCCTGATTCTTTATCCAGATTTCATTCAAAATGATGCTCAAACATGCATTTTAATACATTGTTTCTTTTAACGTTCATAATAAATTGAATACCAAACGTTAAAGGTAAAAACCAGTTTTGGAAACGCCCCCCCCCCCCCCTCTCAAAAAATGAAATGGAAGCTCCTATTACCAATCATGTGAAAGAATATATTTTGACTAATATGTGATCATACAAATTTTGCTGTGAAACCGCCTACTAATTGATATATTTGGTAAATTATTATATCTATTTGGGCCTGATAGATATAACGCACATGTTGCGCACGTGTGCGTAGTCCCATATACATCTTTCTGCGTACAGTGCTTGTAACTTTACCAAGCCTGGGCCAATTTTCTTATCATTTTGAATTTTTGATGATTCCAAAACCTTGCAGTACACACCAATACTTATATGCTAGATGATCCACCTTTCTGATCGATTCCACAATGTTTCTTTCACAATGCAATCGCATGACCATAACTGGTCTTTATCTTTAAACTACATGTACAACTGTACATGATTCCTTCAGTGATACAATCAATTCTGGGAGTCTGAACGCAGGTTGTTAGTTTAGGTTTCTATATTCTTGGGTGAAGACAAGATAGAGATTGCATGTGACATTAGAAACTACAAAAAGGTTACCAAAGCCATCTGCCTCATCATTAGACTTCCTTTTGCTATTTCAAAGATGATTTTAACCTTTTCAGCAAGGTCGTCATTCTAATCTGTAAATAATATGCGAGTGTACACAAACAAACATACCAGAAATTTATTGCAAAATATCAGTTTTATAAGGAAAAATTACAGTTGGTGTTTCAATAAGAATTAAACATGAATTATGTTCATATACCCCAGTATAAAATAAATAATTCTAACATCATAGATTTTATAAAAAGTATGTGTACATGTACAATGGACCAAAGTAATTCAATCATTACCACTGTCACCATCTGTGACTCTGTGTAATCTTGCTTCATATAAATTTAGACTAAAGTTTCACTGTGTAGGCATTTCCAGTTCCTTCATTCATTTTATTCTTTTTTCAGTGATGTTTTGGCGTGTTTTGGTTGGTAATGCGCATGATAAACACGCCAAAAAATCGCACTGTGGTTTGCAATGTTTTGGGCTTGGCATTTTTGCCAGTAAAGCGTAGTTGCATTGGAAACATCACTGAAACATCGCAGTCGGGCTCTGGTTTGGCATTTTTTGGATGCAAATGTAAATGGCCCTTCACGTGCATTTTCTTTTTTGAGGGGGTGTATTTAAAGAATGCCACATTGGGTAAAAAAGGAGGCTAGCCCCTCCCCCTTTGAACAAGCAATATCCAGCAGTAGTTACTATAAAATCATAGCTGAGTAACCCTTGATTTTATTTGAATTTATTTATTCTTGAGTGTCGCTCAATAGTATCAATGTCAACAGTAAGGCATTTTCCTGGAGTTAATCTTTAAAATTGATTATAAATAGTAAATGATGCAGATCAATCAAGATTTCTTCTTCTCAGATACTTACAAATGGCATGACTCACTTGAATAAGAACTATAAAGAAGACTACAGCATTAATGATAACCTGTGCACTTAAACACATAGTATCCCTGAAATAACTGGATGATCTGACTGACAGAGCCTTCCAATGCAATTTAGATTAGCATCCAGCGTGTTTACCCAGCATGCTCGCTGAGGCTAGCATGCAGCAAGCGACCTCTAAGTAGACATTGTAGAAGTGTCAAGTTGTGTTAATTGGTCGGGTGGCCCTCACAATCACACACAATAACCCTGTTTACATAGCAGAGGAGGGTGACTTCTTAAAGATGTCTTCTGCCTGATATGGGACAGTATTTCTTTCATTACTATATCTTGAATTCTGTTCAGGAAATTCTATTTTTAGACAAACTGTCCTTAGGTACTTTATCAAGGAGAACATCATTTGGTTGGGAAGCCCCTAAAATCAGACACAATGTTATTACCCTTTTAACATTGCAGAGGAGAGGTGAGTTTCGCAGATGTCTTCTGCCACAAGCATGTTGAACTTTTCTTTACTGTAGCTTATGATTCACTTAAAGATTCCATCTGGAGAAACTAGTTCATAAATAAATTGTTTATTTCTGAGTATTTTTAGTTTGGTGACCCTGACAAGTTGGAAGAATAGATAATCTGACAGAGACTCCCAATGCACAAACAAGGTGACTTCCAAGGTGTCTTCAGGCTGAAGCACATTGAACCTGTCTGAATGTGACAGTGTTCTTTTCAAAATAATCTGGGGGGTGTTTCATAAAGAGTTCGTAAAGTTACGCATGACTTTACGAACGACTTGTATATGAAGTACCAGATAGGATGCCCAAAGTTTTTTCTGATATTTCCAATAACCTCAAATAAATTATGGCAACAAATATACTTTGCATTAAAAATGGTTGTTATAATAAGAATGTTGGTCTACATCTGCACAGTTCAACTTAATAAATAATAATCAAGACTGATTGAGCGTCCCATTTGGCTTTTCATACACAAGTCGTTCGTAAAGTCATGCGTAACTTTACAAACAGCTTTATGAAACACCCCCCTGGAGTCCTTGTTATGGAATGCTATTCTTGGAGAAACTGGCTGAAAGAACATCATAGGGCAATTCCACGGTAACGGAAGGACACTCAGACAAGATTTTTGAACTTCAGGTTCATACTAAAAGAACTGTTTTATTAGTATAAGATGTGAAACAGTACAGATATAATACCTACATGTATATAAGTGCCTTAATTCTCCCCCAAAAAAATTGTCATTATAGTTAAGTAGTTTAAGAATGTGCATATTAATTATCTCGGTAACGGAAGGACATAAAAATGGACATGGTTTTTCCAGTTAATTAGTGTTTATCCAAACTTTGTGAAGTTGATGAAGCTTTCCACTTGACTGAAACACATTTTGTTCCCCATAGTTTAATACATACAATAAAACATTTCTTTTAGTATGAACCTGAAGTTCAAAAATCTTGTCTGAGTGTCCTTCCGTTACCGTGGAATTGCCCCATAGTGCAAAATCATATATTAGGGAAAGAATCATCATACAGTATGAGCTACTGATGCATCAAACATAATACATGTAGCTTGAAGCATACACAGATACAAGCTCCCAACAATGCTACTTTTAAAAACTAACTTTGTTCCCTTTTCCCATAAAATGCCTCAAATAATGAATCCCAAAATACAAACTCCAATTATAGCAAGTCGTTTAATGATGGAGGATTCCTAATGATCAGATTAATGAGTAGAACCACTGGAGAGAAAGCTGTAAGGGATGACTTCCCCAAATCTAATTTTAAAACCACCTACTCAATTTCCGGCTTGTTAGCCTGGGGGCCTAGGGTACATGCACATTCACTCTCCCTCACAATATTCCACTCCCTTGCACAGTGTTCCTACAGTACATACATGTACCTACATGTATATGTACCTATATGTACCTACATGTAAATGTACATGTATCTACTATTACTCTACATTTCTAAATGCACATTACATATAAAGCCCACATCTCATACTGTACGTAGACATCTCATAAAACAAAAATTCAAATTAGCATTTCACATCATTTTTTTCAGGAGAATAAACGTATTGAATATTAGACCCAAAGGAAATTTTGGCTAAGCTATTGATGACTATACTATTACTGTACATGTATGGTATACATGTACAACTGTATGTACCTACATGTAAATGTATAGACATGTACATGTAAAGGTATTAAAATGTTGAATGTTCCAAGTGTATTTACGTTATTGCTTTAATAGTAAAGGAAGTTCTGATGTTTACGAGTTCCTGTCAATCGTTGATGTACGTGCAGGCCTATACGTGTATACTTAATCAGTATAAACACAACTTTAAAATAGACATAAGGAAGAGGAAAGAAAAGCAACTAGAATCCAGGTTTTAAACACATATTACTTCCTGAACCCCACACTCTGCTCATCTTAACATGAATATATTTATTTTGTCTTTATAGTAAATATTCTTATAGTTACAATGTATAGGCCTCATTTTTTTCAACTAAAAACAGGTATTTCCACAATATTCACTTTTCATTAGCAAAACCCCAGTTTGAGAAATACTACATCATATTACCATATATGGTCAGGTGGATACTGAATCAAATTTTCATTTTTAGTGATATCAGTTTTTCAAAAGTACATTTTCATACCATCAAATAAAAGATCTAGATGTATACCAGAGATACAGTGCATCTCAATCCCATATTACAGGGAGTGTAGTGTTTTAGGTTATCTCTGGGGTCTTTGCCCTTTGTACTGCTAAATTTAGACTTTAATCTCTCAATTGGATTTGTTCTAAACTGTAGGCCTACAGGTTACGTGTACAATAGAAACCTACGTACTGTACAGTGTATGTATAATTTGTTACACATGTATCTACATGTAATTCACAAGCCGAGAATTCTCCTCAGATCTCGTTGCTCTCTTCACTAGCTTGATAGGTTTTAGAAACTAGAAAATTCACTAAATCTGGAAAAAGATCTCTCCATGATTTTTAACTATTCATTCTCTTCTTTTAAATAAAAATTCCATTCCTGAAATCTGGAGAGAAGCATTTACTTGAGTAATTCTTCATTTAAAAATAATGAAAAGAATGGAATAGCTAGCAGCATCATCTGTACACATTTCTTGTGTGATCCATTTAATGGTTATGAATGCAGGTCCAACTCTGTGGCTACCATCACCAGAACACTGCACATTTTTAAATGCATATGGAATTAACTCCATACTTTAATATACAGGTGTATTTGGATAATGAATTAAGAATGAATTACTAAATGTAAATGATGCAACTTTGAACATTTCAGACTATTTCTTCAGTAATGCAACCAAAATCATACTTTACAAAATCATTTGGTTTTATATAAAGGTACACATGTACAATGTACCCTGTTTGATAAAACTGTGAATAGAAATTGAGATTGCCTGTACAATTCATGGCTGGTGAATGCAGTCCTTTAATCTAATCTAAGGACACAACATGAAATCCTTCCTGTGTAATATTACTCTGAGTAAATGTACCTTTACTTCATAGCTAATCTCATTTTGTATACCAGTAAAAAGAGTGTACAGTGTATGCTTTCAGTATCAACATTTTGTGAAACTGATTGGCATTTAATGTGCAATGCTCTGGCATTGATTGTGTTCAGTCTTGATATATGGATCGACATTGCACATAATGTCTTACTATACTTGAGAAGATATTCCTACCACTATTTACCAAGAAGAATGAGGAATTTACTGTGCTTGAGGGCTGGGGTTGTATTTCAATTCTACAGGTAGCCACCACTTGTACATGAAGAGGAAATCTGGTTGGTAACACTCCTCATGGACGGTGCCTTCTTGTGGAAAGTTTCCTCTCTTAGCCAGGTGAATGGTCGTCATTTTGACCTCAGGGGAGGGTTGAATATTTATTTCATATTGCCTCAAGTATGCATCCCTAGTCTATAGTCCATGCACGATACTTTTGAATACATCACTCTAGGTCCATCTTAAATTGCAAAGTTTTGGGAAATTTTGAAAATTGGATGAATAGTAATTCTTTAAAATGTTGATATATTTGGATGCCCCTGTGGATGTATAAGCACTAGAAAATTTAGCCCCTTTAGCCCCTTTAGCCCCTTTAGCCCCTAAAACCCCTAAAACACTGTACATGTGCCTGTAATTTGAAACTATATTAAAATGGGGGGAGGGGGGTTAAAATCATGAATCTTCATAAGTAATTCATAAATATTTCATAGCTTCAATTCTAAGAGTATGCCTTCTCTGCTACATGTACATGTACATGTAGAAGATCTTGGTTTGAGAATATTGCTGAGGATTTTGTTTAATGCAACAAATAACATTTTGGTCGTTAAAGGTAATACAAAGTTTTGGTAAGGGGTCATGAATTTGGTTCAAATGAACATATTAAAAGCCTATGCGATTTTACAATATTCAATGATCGTAATCGCCGTTTAAATTGAGAGTAAAGTAATGAAATTGTAAATAATAAACTCTTTATGTTGTAAAGCGCCCTCTCAAAACTGATATTACTTTAGCTCTAAAACAATGTTTCTTGACTACAATTGCTATTCCCATTTAGAAATTATATATCAGAACTGCATATTCTGAGATTTTCATGATCGCAGCTACAATGGAATGGCCTTAGGCGCTATTCGAAACATTTGATATTTACTGGGAGCACCGGTAAATTTTTGATTATTCAATTTCTCGAAAGCAGAAGTGTTTTAGGGGCTTAATTTTCTACTGCTTGTAATATATCCACAGGGGCATCCAAATATATCAACATTTTAAAGAATTACTATCAATCCATTTTTTAAATTTCCAGAAACTTTGCATTACCTTTAATCAGTGGGTAAATCAAACCATTGATAGAAATGGCTCAAATTGCAGTCATCAATTGAACTTTCGTAGAACAGTAAAGAAAGGTCTGCGTCCAGAGACTAGCAACAAATAGAGGTCAGAGGTTGGATTATTCCAAATATGGAGAGTATTTGGGTTCTCTGATCTACCCTTGAACTTCTCCAATATCAATAGAACTTTCACTCCCCTAACACTCTACACAGTCTCTCCTTGGAGAAAGTGAATTGATCAGATGACAAACAGTACATGACAGACAGTGCATGAAATCTAGAAATAGGAGCCATAATTCTTACTGCAGTAGACCATGGTTCACCCGTACATACACTATGAAATGATACAAATCTATCACAGATACAAATCATAGAGTACAAGACTCTGCTGAATGTGTTGTTTAAAGGTAAAGATCAGTTTTGGAAACGCCCCCCTCTCAAAAAATAAAATGGAAGCTCTTATTACCAATCATGTGAAAGAATATGTTTTGAGTAATACGTGATGATACACATCTTTCTGTGTACAGTGCTTGTGACTTTACCAAGAATGGGCCAAATTTCTTATCATTTTTATGATTCCAGAACCTTGCGGTACACACCAATACTGCTAGATGATCAACCTTTTCTGATCGATTCCACACTGTTTCTTTCACAATGCAATCGCATGACCATAACTCGTCTTTATCTTTCATATTCATATTCATATTTATTTCATTTCCAACAGAAAGGTAGCAAAGATATTACATTTTTTTTTCTTCATACATTATTCATTTTTTCTGGTGGTAGTGGTGTTTTGGTCAAGTGGGTTCACTACCTGACTGGACTTTGGAGATGGGATGGTGATGGGTTCTAGAACAGCACTAATGCTCTTTAGCAGGACATGAAGTTTCATGTGCCACTCTCTACCCAGGTGTTAAATGGGTACCTGTTGAGAGGAATTCATTGGATGCTTGGAGCACCAACAGGGGTATCCTAGCTACATAGAAGTATCCAACAACAGTTTCCTCATTTCAATACTAACACAAAATATAAAAAAATAAAAACACCCTAAATAATATTCATGGATAACACTGGAAAAAAAAGGAATTAAATTTTTCAAATTTCGAATAGAACTGATGCATCGTGTGCATGTAAGATTAGACTGAACATGCATCTTCAGATTTAACATCCTACCAGTATCAGGGGGAAAATACACGGGGGCTCAGGCAAATTAGCCCCAAAATATCAAAAAGAGTCCCTGAAAGTCATAAAAAGCCCTCCAAAATTGCATAGAGTTCAATGCAAAACAAAATAAAGAGTGTTATTTTCATGCAAGCAAGCTTGAAACGTAGCCCCCGGAATTGTAAAAGTATTTTTTTCCCTGACCAGTTCAGTAAACCATGGATATATAAAAGAACTCCATGTTAAAACCATGACAGGACACTTGCATGACAACAGAAATGACTCATAAAGCACATGTATTACAAATCATTATCTAGCACACTGCAATCATCCTACCATGAACCAAAATTATCCCTGGGCCTGGTTTTCAAAACTGCCACCTCGAATAACAGTAGCAGTTGTAAGTTCTACGAGACCTTGATCAAAATGATTCATGCAGTGTCATACAGTGAGTGTGTATGAGTGCGTGGGTGGTTGTGTGGGTTTGAGAGAGAATGTGTGTGTGAGAGAGTGAGAGGGTGCGGGTGTGTGTGGTGTCATAGTGTCTGTGTGTTGAGTAATTTTTGCAATCAGTGAACTCATGGTGCCTATTGATTGCTAATTAGTGTATGCTTATTAAACAGTCTATCATAGGATGGTTTTAATTTAACTCAATTTAGATAGCCTTCACAATATTCATGACTGTGTATACACAAACTGCAGACAGTCAAAATAGTCTACCATCACAAACCCTATTGAAAATCATAATCGAATTTTTTAATTGATTGAGGCTCTTTAAGCAATTAAAATATGTAGGCACACTCCATCAGATCTTTTCAAAAATACATGGAAGATGTGTATATTATAATGTAGCCCTGTTGTTTTTTTTTGCTCCAGTAAGTAACTTCTTTAATATTAATATGGCCTAAAATGGACTAGGGGCATATAGATTTAGACTACATAATCTGCCAATGCCAGTACTGTAGATTCATAATCATTACAACAAAGAGATACACAGAAGACCTTCATTTGAGGTTTGGTGCAATTAATTGCCATTAATAACTGCACTGATTAAAATGTTCTCTAGTTGTGTTCATACTTCAACAAATCAGCTAGAAAAATAATTTGTTTACAGCTTGAATCTCAAGACACTTATCTGGCATTATGATTTAATAAGGGATAATGGTTAAGTATGAAGAATATTTAAAAAAAATAAACTCCAAAGCATGGAACCCAAGTCAGACTTATTCCAGAGAGGGCAGAAATATTTGTCAACTATTCTACTCACAAGTCATTTTTATGCTAATTATATTTTATGCTGGTTCTGGAGGTGTTTCACAATGATTCTAACTCTAAGTTGGACTTAATTATTATGGAGAGCCATTTGTAGCCTTGTAATGAAATATATTCAAAAACAAAAATTCAAGTATTTTAGACTTTTCGTAAATTCCACATCAAGTACATGAAATCTCCCATGAATATGATAATAGAAAATATGAATAATTTGAATCAACATCTTATGCCTTTTAAAATAACTTTTACTAAAGATTTCCAATGATGCTAACGGCTTTCCATAGTTTTTAAGTCCAACTTAGGATCTTTGTGAAACACCCCCAGTTACTGTAGAAGTTGGAACTACATGTACATGTACAGTACATGTACATGTACAGTTCCTCTACATTTCAAAACAATTCTTACAAACTACCGTATTTGCCGGCGTAAAGGCCGCAGTATTTTTGGAAGAGAAAATATCAAAAAGTTGGGGTGCAGCCTTTACGGCGAAACAGAAAAAAAAAAAAAAAAAGTCAAAACCAGCACAAATTTGTACATATGGGACTAGATCTACGAACAGTACAATAACTATACATTTCCACACATCTAACCGACAATTTTATCTTGCATTGTTGACATGAAGACGAAAATAAACTTCCAAAAACAACATCTGCCGATAGATTTTGATCTAAGTTCGTGCCAATGCATTGCAAAAGTAAAAGAAGGGCCCTTTTAACGGAGCTACCGCGAAGCATCCAGCACGCGAAGTCGCCATTTTCAATTCATTTCAATGACTATCACAGAAAACAGCAGTGTATGGTATCAGTGCGTTTTTTTTTTTTTTTAATGTCGAAATCGGGGGTGAGGCCTATACGGCGCTGCGGCCTTATCGCCGGCAAATACGGTACATGTTTATAAGATTCAATTCTATTTGGCCATATGTGTACATGTTAGGCCATGTTGTACATGAACACTGTTTCTGTAGCTCAGTCAGTACTACAGGCACGTTTATTTGCTGTGAAATATGGATTTACTTCTTCATGGCCATCTACAGAATATTTCTAGTTCCTTATGAACATAAACATACTACAGCACCTATCGACACAAGCAGAAAAAAGGGCTGGGATGAAAAATTCCTTAGAACCATCATTGTGGTGGAGTCAATGTCTAAACAGACTCTAGCCTATGACAACATGTACATGTACAGTATGTAATCGTACATTGTATTCTACAAGAGCTTTACAAGAGCACAGGATTATGATGTGACAAGTATAAAGATTTACGAGTAGATTTTATAGAAACAATTAGTAATCTGGAAGAAAATGTTTGTAATTTGGATAGTCAAGAAAAATTCATATTTATAATGAGATTAGATAATGAAGTTGTAATAGATAGTTTTTCTTTGTTCACCAAAAACATAATTGCAATGAGGGGTAATTTTTAGATACTATATGTTATAACAAAGTAGTCGTGTACAATCTTATGCTTTTGTTTTAGTTCTCATTTACATATTTCGTATTGCATGACTTATTGTTTATTTAGAAAGGTGTTGTAAATGTTTTATATTATGTTTTATATATCGATTGTTGCATTACATTGTAAAGTGATTATAACTATGTCTATAAACAGAATATTGATGTACATCAATGATGTTTAATAAATACAATACAAAATACAATACAATACATGTACATACTGTCATGATTTCATTATCACTTCTATGGTAATACTTGAAATGGCTAGAATATGCATGCACCTGCACTTTACATTTTGTTCAATTGATTCCCCAAAATTACATAACAAAACAAAATATACCTTAAATGTTTTGGCATTTCATCTTTGTTTTTCTTTTATTCATGGACATGTACTGAACAACATGCAACAAAGCTAACATCTACCACATACAGTACATTAGTGTACTGCATATATATTTAAGTAGTGTCTGTAGTTATTTTATTTTACAACTTAGAGCATGACATAGGTTTCAATATTGTGCATTTCAATTTGCCACAAACACTAGACACAAAAGGTCAATTAGAGGACAAAGCTGCGGTGAAGTAAACAAAGATTTACCAATATTTTTTCTATTTTGTTTTATGAGTTAACCTAACCATACGGCCATCACTTTTTGAACTGCAATTAATACTGCATGCTCCACCAGCCATGCATTGAGAGGACAGTCTGTCAGCATACTGTACATCATGCAACCTGACTGTATCTACAATGTACATATATCATACAATGTAGTTACCTTGTATTAAAGGGCACATGGCCTATTAACTATATTTATAATGTAACCAGTGAAAAAAATATACGGGGGCTCGGGGCGAAATAGCCCCCGACAATCAGAAAAGAGCCCCCATAAATTTGCATAGAGTTCAATGCAAAACAAATTTTGGGATGTTATATTCATGCAGGCAAGCTTGAAAAGTAGCCCCCGAAAAATAAATATTCATTTTTTCCCTGAATTTAACATTATCTTTTAGGTCCATTTACTATTTAAGTAACTGATGAATACACAAGACACTACAGGATATAATTTACTACAGAAGGGCTCAACACTAACAAGTGCCTGGGACACAATGATGGGCAAATACATGTAGAATCTAGGTCTAGACCCCCAACATTTTGACAATTTTGTATAAGGCTCGTAGACTCTAAAACATTCAATCTGGGCCCCTTTCGAAAACAGTTAGGTGGAGCCCTGGTCCCCGGCCTACAGTACAGTGATTTTAATGTTTCATACATGTACATGTATGTAACCCATTCAATTTTACAAGAGCTCACAATAGGCCAAATAATAAAAAAAAACATGTTTAGCGTCCTGTTCGTTTGAAAAATAGGAAGGAGGCCCTTTTTTTTTCTTTTTTTTCTATTAAAATGGTTGCTCAAAATGGCCGCTTGGTACATTTTCCCTGACAGTTTGGCTATTTTTCAAGATGGCCGCCGACATTTTTTTAATTCAGAAAAAGATCCATTTTAGCAGTGTTTTTCATGTGTTTTTTCTTTTTCAAAAAAGAATTTCAAAAAAAAAAAAATAGGAGGCGGCCCCCTAAAAGGAAGCGGGCGGGGACGCTATACATGTATATGTTTTTAAATGGCCTTACATGTACTTCCATTTATAGTCACAGAAAAAACTCTTTCCTCTGCACCCTCCCTCATTCCAATTTATCTGTTTGTTTTTCCAGACACGGGTGGTGGTAAATTTCCTTCACTTTTTCTTTACTAAACTTTCTGAGCACAAACATGCTTTTCCTCTCAATTTAGAGCCCTATTTCAGAGAGAGAGGAAACAAATCGTGCATACAGGTTCCAGGACATTTAACCTGAAATTGCCCATTTACCCAAAGCAGTAAACTTGCCAGAATGAAAATTGGCAAAGACAAAGTACAAGCATGGACTTGTGGTACAAATAAGACTTCAACATTCTTCCTCACTCTCCTGCCTGGTCTGATTAACTAATTACCATGGCAACATAATCCAGGCCCCATTATCCTATGTGATAAAATGAATACAGCAAAAGTTCATCTGTTTGTAGCCAAAAGGTCGTTAGCTCATATACTAAAACACAGAGTTAATGCCCTTCTGGCTCTCTGCAGAGAAGTTATCCTTTGACCTGTCATTTCAACCTGTCACAATTGATGAGAAGGGAAGAAAACAATATCGGCCTCAGGTTCATTCTCTTCTTGTCCTCATCTCTCAACTTTTAAAGAAGATCGTTCATTGGAAATTGAGATGGGCTGGGCCCTCCTAGTCTGGCATCACAGTCTCTACACCAAATTTCGCATGAATTCAAGAGAAATTTTAAAGGGCAAGTCCACCCTAATAATCAATTTGTTAAATTGTCATCTGTGAAACACATTTAGGCAACACTTTCATCACATATCTAGCAAGGTCCTCTCCAATTTGCTCTGAACAGATATTTACAAAAACTTTCATTTTCTTATTTATTGATGATGGAACAGATTTGTTTTCATACAGGGTTGGTATGCAATCATATTTGCAATAATTATATTCAGGGCGCATGTATGATTGGAACCTTTCTTCAGGGCAAAAATAGAATTTCTGTGAAGTTCAGTGAATACGTGCAATTCCTTTATTGTGCGCAGTTGCGGTTCATGTACACATTTTTAAAAAACGTGGCAGCTTTTTTGCGGTAGTTAACCTCGCCATATCTGAACAAGCCTTAAAGGTACTATGTCCCTTTTGCAGCCAACCTCAAATGCTGCAGAACTTTGCAGGAATTATAAATATGTCATGTATGTCCTATCTGTGAAATTTAAACGTTAGCAGTGTCCTCGTATTCAAATTATGCAAGGAAACCTGTTTACTTGCTAGACTTCACTGTCAGACACTATTGAGTGACTGACTGGCTTTTTTTCTTCTTTGGTAATAACATACCTGAAAAGAGTTGTAAAGGGTACATGAGCATTTGTCTACATCAATAGCCCACTTCTTGTGATGGCCAAGATTAAACTGATTGAATCTTTGCGCAGCATAAAACGTATGACCATTCGGTACAATTGTCTGAAAATCAAGACTATTACTTTTGGGCTCTATAGCCCTAAAGTCGATTTGACAACTAATAGTCGTTATTTTCCCACTTGAAGACATTCTCAAGCCCCACCTTTTTTAGGGAAGTTCTAAATTAGTATTATCTTTCAAATGCAGTTGGAATTTAACTTTTTCATTTTTTGGGCCTACAAATGGGACATAGTACCTTTAATGCAGATTGCAGTTTAGCAAAAAATATATGTAAAATATCCCTACATTATGAGTAATACTAAATAGATGCATACAAAAGCACTACAATATTCTACCAGAATCTGCATCACAAATGAGTCAGCGTAGAACAACCCAATCCCATTAGCTGCATGAACTGACCATACAAATTAAATTGCACAAAATGATAAAAGAGTGATCTGGCATTCATTTGAGAGCCATTAATCATAGGATGGAAATAGCTACGGGACTACTGCTGTACCATCATGACGCACCATCTTCACCATACATCGCTCAACCTCATGTGTAGTTTGCAGGCCCAAACACTCGTCACTGATAGTCAATGTGTGTAACAGTGCCTGAACGGTGAGACTATACACATTGCATGGTTCACTACACTCCATAGGCTTGTGTACTAACACTGCTCCTAACACAGGCAGAGATGGACAATTAGACTCAGCTCAAGACTTTATGGTATTGTGTTTAGGTGTCATATTACGGTAGAGTCTGAGCCTGCAGACTACTTGACAAGTAGGCTACACACACACATGTGTTGTCTTCTATACCAGAGTGCTTTGATACATGTACATCCCCTCACCCCCTCATTCCCTCATTCATGAATCGGGCAGTAGTGTTCAATTGTGCTAATTAAATTAGAACAATTAATGTACAAGAAGGCCCACATACATGTACATAATGGACATGCATGAACAGGGTACTGTATGTATGATGCATGTAACATTGTAGGCTTGCTTTGTAGGAGATGGTTACTTTAGATATACATGTATGATTTAGATTTTCACCATTCTGTGTATCTTATTTTTCCGCTTTCATACAAATGAAATTATTACAAGTGTTGCATTGCCCTTTATCTGTGCATACATGTATGCACAAATAAGTTACATGTAGGCCTAAATTGAATTTGAGTCACTAGGTTTAAACATATTTATGATACTTTGGGACAGTATTAATGTATTTAGATTGTAGTCACCTGCCAGCCCCCAAAAGGGTATTACATGTACTATATTTTTCATTTTTTGTACAGTTCATGCCTCTTTTTCTGGCTTTCAACAGAAGAGAATGTGAATTTACACAATGTACTGTTGTGCATAAATGTACATTACATGTGCTTTCAAATACATTGTACACTGCAATGTTGCACAGACACAGAGTTCAATCCATTGTGAAATAATGTAACATTTAATGTACCTGCAATTTGAGCTACAAATGATGTGAATGACTGATCATGCTTACGACAGATCAGGAATGCGTTTCCAAGCAAAGCAATTGCTTACAATGCTGAGAGATTCTCAAAGTGCTAAATGTCTATTGTGTTGTGGAATGCGGCTTCTTTTATTCACCCCTGCCTCTGACACTTGAAAATTTCTCTTCATTCAATTTAAGACACCTTGAGGAAAACAGCTCCTATGGATCAAGAAGGTCTGTATTTCATGTTTAGAATCTGAGCTTTAATAGTCGGTAACTGTCCAAATAGAGAAGCTATGTTAGACCTGATACTGAGTTGGACCTGGTACCAGGTTAGTCCAAAACATAAAGAGAAAACTACACAAATATTTTCTATTTACTCAATCTGCGAAGGATACAACTCCGCAGTTCTCCAAACCTGGAGGAAACCAAAAAGAAGAAGAAGAAGAAGTTAATGACTACCGGTAAATGTACAGAAGGCCTATTTTCTACATCTACAATATCAGGCTTGTAGGCCAACATACATGTACACTCTTGAAATGTGTTTAGCAGTGCCCCTAGTTATTAAACACCTTCCACAGGCAGCTTGCCATCCAGCCAGCCAGTCAGCCAGCCAGCCCTATGAGTATAATCCTAGCCTGTATCAGCCGGCCCTCATAGCGATTAGGCTGCCTGCCCCCGTCTCTCCAGGAAATGTAGCGTGGTAATACGATGATGATTATTAATGATATTTCCGGACTGCCTGACAGCTTCTGTATAATATACTCTGCCTACTCAATACAGTGTAACCTTCAGTATGCGCCTGTGTGTTTGTGCTTGATCGATGTCTGTATGGAGCCAGAAGGGCATTAATGTACATGTACATGTACACTGTATCTTGTAGAGTGTAGACCTACAACTGTAGTACTGTACACTGTACGTTCATGTACAACAGTGCATTTGCTCACATCCTTCTGGTCAGGGAGTTGAGCAGAAATAATTCTGTATTATACCCGCAATCAAAATGTGCGTTTACATTGAAATTACAGGCTCACATGTACATTTCGTAAATGTATAGTTGCTGATTTATACAAAGTATAATCCCAGTGGGAGTAACGTGTTGAACCATAAACATAATTTTGCAATTTACTTGCAGGTAATCATGGAGGTTAAAGATGATGAGTAGAATAATCTTGACATTGACAACGGATATACATGTATCCTCATAAAGAGATGGAAAATTAAAGTTTGTAATTACAATCTTTGTGTTGCCTAAACTAAAGCATGTGCATAATTCAAGGGTTTGAACTTTTGAAGACTTTAAATTTTAAACAAGAACAGCCCAGCAGACCAATAGTCAACAAAAAAAGTTGTGAAGAAGGCGAAGGGACGAACATATTTTTGGGGCCTTTCCATCCTCTTGGACGGTTGGACTGTCGGTATCATGAACGATCGCTCACTTAAATTCTTTCAATCATACTTTTTTCTTAAAGACCCAAGAGGAGAGAGATATGGTGGATAACACATTGAGAAACAAATGCTTTTCAAATTAACACACACATCATGTTTTTAAATGTTTAAAAAAATGGGTGATTTTTTAACGCATTTAAAAGCACAGTGTTAAAAAAGTGCCTACGAATATCATAGAAATGTAGTACAGTCTACATGTATGCACATCCTTCACAGAAATATACTTCCAGTTCATCACGTATTGTAATCTAGCGACTTGAGTGGCATTGAGCCTACATTATGCACATACCATGTTCCTGGCTACATGTACATCATACATAACATGTATGGAAGAGCTTTTGCAAGGTAACTGAAGCTCATAACATCTAACATCAATACCTGCCCACCTGCAGTAGGCAACTTGTTTTCATTGGCAAAATAGAAAGGTAGGGAGGGAAGGGCCTAGGGGTATGTGCTTCAGTGATTTTCTTATGGCATTGTACATGCATCAATGCGAGCCCAAACCCCATTCTTCTCTTCTACTATTTCCCATCTCAAGGGTTACCGGTATTTTTTTTTACCCCCCCCCCCCCCTTTTACCTCTGTTAAATATTCTCTCATATTCTTCTCATTTTTAATGAGGGACAAATTGTGCAGAGTCAATTAGAACCATGTACATTGTACATGTACATGTACACTGTATGTACAATGCTGTCTACTCAGAAATACTTACTGTACACCTTCTCTCCAAATACACTGTACTTTCATTTGTTCTTGCTCCTAAATTAATATCCCGACACTATGTTCAAGACTCTATATTTTATTAGTGTACATACATGTATGGATATTTTATTATTTTACAAACAAAAAAATTTAAACAAAAATACAAGTCATTTACATTACGCTTAATTTACAGGTGTCTTTTTTTTTGTAGTTTGAAGCAAAATATCCCAGAATGTTCGGTTTCATACCGGTAGGTGATTGTTGTTGTTGTTGTTTTAGTTGATAGGCGTTTGTCATTCAGAAGTGATTATTTACGCCTCTTCTCTTAGGATTTGTTTTCCTTTAAAATTAGATTGACTTTTTTTAATATATAGATTTGGATAAATTGGATTTTTAAAAGTGAAATACGAAACGGAATAGCCTCAAAACAAAGTTAACAAACCATTGTAGTTTATCTCAGAGCCTGGACAAATCATACACTATCAAACAAGATTAAATGTACACTTGGTTAGGAACGAAGGAAATGAATGAGTTGAGAAAGCGGGACTTTGGTAATTGGTGATTCATCCTGATCCGGGAGCAGATGATGTTCCAAGCTCATGAGCAAGCAGAGCAAGCAGCCATTAGGTTCACTGGTTCAACATGAATGGCTATGCATGGGACTGCAGGATATGTCAGGTGGAAGATTGCTCATGTGTCGGAAGTAATTCCAGTTTGGTTCCTTAACACAGACTACCAAATAGGCCTTCTTTTCTATACATAATAATAATAATAATAATAATAATAATAATCTTTTAAAGTCCACTCCAAATTTTATTGAACCGAAAATGGAAATTCTTTTTGCCCAATTGATCGTGTACATGTACATGTACATGGTTTTGTAATACTTCTGACATTAAATAATATCAAAGATACTGTATTTACTCTACATAGAGGAATAGAGGAATACAATAGAAAATAAATCATAAAATTACAGGGGTACAATTAATCAAATACAGAATGTTAAAAAAGTGACGATTCTCACATGTGTAATGTTTAAAAGTTGCATCTTTAATCTCAAACATGTACCAGACCAAGCATTGAAAACTTCAAAAATGTATGAAAGTTTTTTGGGGGGTACGGTTACTAGTTTTCTAAACTTTCTATTTCCCATTCTCCAAATAAAACTATTCAAAATGTATAAAGTGAGGTTTGAAGTTTTGAAAGAGATTCATTATTGCAAAATCAAAAATTACAGAAAAATCTAGAAATAGATATAAGAGGAGAGCACAAACATATTTCGCTACATGAATCCTTTCCAAAGATGAGTATTCACCTGTCTACCCTCAGGGGTCAATACACTTCTCCGGAATGGACTCAGGCAGGTCATTTCCTTCAATACTGTAGCTTAATAATTAGGGCAACCTACATGTACATTGAAGACCGTAGGTTTGGGGGAGTTGCAAGACTCAACCATTTTTAGAGAAATATTTTGCAAGAATTGTTCCTGTACTGCAGTTTAATATGCATCAAGTCACAAAGCTCTGTGGACATGTACAGTACATGTACATGTAAATGTTTCCTTTTAAATGTTTCCTTTTACATTGATATGATCCCACAGCATTAATATTATCTAGAAGTGTCAGAATAATTAATGTCCCATGTAATGTTTACAAATTACAAATGTACTATACAGTACATGTCTACTTGTTTGACATTCGTTTTTTTAATTGCTTCTAAACATACTACAACAAACAATTCCCTTTGCCATAATTTGTTTAAATTTAAAACAACCACAATGAAACAATAAAAAAAGGTTCATGTACACTGTACTTTAGGCATTTTAAATACCCTATCCGATGAAAAAACAACTTGATAATTTATGGAAAACTGAATGAATGTAGAATACAAATATAAAGGAATAAAAAGTATTTACCCTTTCATTATTGCACAAAAGCAAATTAAACCTCATTTTCTGCACCCCTCAAAATTACAGGTCAACAGGGGTCAAATTTGCCAAAGTTACAGTGACGACATAACATGTGGAACCATTGCCATTGGTTCAACTACACACAGGCGATGAGCCGTGCTTAATTAATGCAAAGTCATTGTGAGTATGCGTACTCCAAATATTAAGATGATGTCATCCAGTCGACATCTTCTGATTTTCAAAGCTTTAGATTTTGGGTATTCAGAGAGCTGATACTCCTCTGACAGACACTTAAATGGCATTTAATTGATATTATTGTAATCTATGGCTTATATTATTGTAATTTATAGCTTATAAGCTTTCCGTTGATATCCATTTTTTCAGTTTGGATATGGTCTGTCATTGTTGCATATTGTTCTTTGCTCTTTTCCTTTTCCTTTTTTTTTGGGGGGGGGGGGTGGTCCCTAGACTCCCTACAATGTCAACTCTACGCAATGTAAAATATAAGTCAATTGTACACCAAGACATAGATAAGACATCTTAACCTGTACACAGGTGTATTGGATGGATTAAAGTATCAGAGTTTACTTCTATTGTATAGCATTGTCTGTAAGTGAAAGGTCAAACCATTGTTTGCTTTTAGCCTTCTCAAACAATGATTGCACTCAGTAGGTCTCTGATTACAGATTAAGTCTATCAATAAGCCTATTGCAATAATGTGCTGAAAAGACTTCAATTACAGTGTACAATTACATAGTACAGAACATGTATTGTAAGCCCAGGTAAGCCCTATTTAAAATATTTGTTGTAAAATACATGTACAAACAATGCCAGTATGCTACATGTACAACAAGTACCAGTAGGCCTTTACATCTACACAATGTACAGTATGTGGGGCAGACTTTGTTGCTGGTCTTTAAACTACTGTACTGTATTATAGAGGGGAAGAAGAAAAAAATAGGAGCAGGGACGAATTTAATTAATACTGACACCACTTCCAAAAGAGCTCTGAAAAACTAATTTTAATAAAGAGTTTTTGGTAAAAATAAATAATAAATCATTATATAAAAGTAACTGAAGGGGCAATTTTACAACTTCAAGGCGGAAACTAGTTCTTACTGTCTACAGACTATACAGAAATGTATTTTTATACTACTTGAACTTAGCATGTAGCATAGTATTTACATGTAATCTTTACATGTACATACAATGTAGACAACAGGTATTTGAATGGTGTAGCTTTTAATCCAAGCATCAGGGTATACTGAAGAATGCAAAGACAAATTGAGTATAATATTAAACTTTCCATTACATGAGGAATATCACAAAACGGTCATCCGAGGTCATGACCACAGAATTTGTATTACCCAGTCAAGCATTCAACATTCTTTATTTTAAAGGGACTTGGTAAGTGGTAACATTGTTCAGATGAGAGATAGTGGTGCTAAGGTAGTGACTTCAATGCTAGATGTACAATTAAAGATAATAATCTGAAAATTTGAGTGAAAACAGACCATTATTCATGGTAAAAATTGGGAAAAACTGATCTGATCGATTCCTTAATTCTCCCAAGTCCCAACTATATTATTACAATTTAATTACATTTTGGGTGAATGGAAATCGTCACAAAGCAATAATGGCTCTACATTCCATTCCAGACATTTAAGTGTTGACAGATTTTTTATAGCCTGTTTTATGTCTTTTTTCATGTGGAAAAACGGTTTGGAAAATTCAAAAATGGTTGGGAGAATTTACTGTTAATCACTGTTGTTAGACTAGAGGGTGACGTACATCGACGCCTTCAAAGAAAACGATAGATATCTTCGTGGTTTGAGAATTAGTTGAACAGGATTTTTTGCATGTCAGAGGGTTAGTACAGTAGAAGGAATATACATGTAGTAAGTAACATTTTATACAAAAATTAAGCAATTTTTTCATCAACCTTCAACAAGTGAGTAGAGAACTTTTTAAGGACTCATCTCCCACTTTAATATCCAATCACTGCAGTACTTACATGTACAACCACCCTACATCTTCACATACACACAAGGTTCTTCACCCCAGCATCATATCCAGAAGTGGACTTTGTCAAGTACCAGAGTAGATGTGTACACATGAACATCGTAAATTTATGTGCACTCATCTCAAGATCATGCAGTGCCAGTGTAAATTAACTAAATACATGTAGGCCTAGGTCTAGGTTGATTGCCTGCTTTTACGACAAATGTTGTCTACAGACTATGGGCAAAGATAAAGAAATGTCAGAATAAATTGCTGTCATTTAACATGACCTATATGTAGGGTGTCTGAACGATTTTTCAATTTTCAATTTGGGATCGTTTTTCACCATTTTTGTTTGATATTTGAGTTAAAAATGTAATCAGAATAATACATTTCAAATTTCAAGTCTCGCCGATGTTTCTATCAAAAGATACAGCCCCTTCAAAACGCTGAAATATTCATAGCATTTTGCTCAGAATCGACGAAAAAGACGTACACGCAGAGTTATGTTGTTTTGCTAAATTTGGCCAAACAGCTGTATCGCGCGATATGCAAGCGTATGCATATCGTACGCAAGTTGCTCAGCCAATGCGCGACTTGCAAGCTTGAGCCACGCTGTCTCCGCGATATGTGCCATTGACTAGTATGGGTGGCCGTTCCCGCCATAGAACCCGGAAGTGAATACATGTTGTAGTCAATGGCAATATCGCGGAGACAATTCTCCGCGATATTGCCATTGACTACAACGTGTATTCACTTCCGGGTTCTATGGCGGGAACGGCCACCCATACTTTCATTCACTATAAGCGCACATGTTACGCGATGTAACCATGGTTTGGACTGAGCGGAGCTCACGCCTCCCTAATTAGCTGATTCCAAAAATGTGGGAAGGGTATTTCAAACTGTTATAACAAATGATCCCTTGGGGCTAGCGAAAAAAAAAGCATCTGGATATTATCCTTACGTCTAGCCCTGCTTAAGCCGCGGGGGCGCAGCTCAGGAAAGTGGCAAATTTTGGAGCTAGGATGCAAACAACATTTCAATCGCTGTTTTGACCAAGATATTTTTAGAATTCTGGGGGTGGCCCCCTATGGGGAATATGGAGAAAAACCTGCTCTTTCATATGACACCTCATTATTGAGTTTCACCTTCAGGATCATTTGTTATAAAGGTTTGAATTTCAAATTTTTTCATAAAATCATTGACCAATTTTGGATGGTCGCGCAATGCACGTAGACCACATAGGGAAGCGTACAATCTCTATGGGAAGGGTTTTAGCACACATTGGGTGCGCGATCAGACACCCTACTATATGATGACGATGATCCACAGCAATTTACCCCTGCTACTCTGTTACCCCTTCATCGATCATCCATGCCTGCCTTCCGAAATTTAATAGCCTAGAGTCTACATGTACTTCTACTATCGCTCTTTTTCCTACACAAAATTGATGCTTCTCGTTCTAAGGCTCTCCAAAGCTCCTTACCGGTCAGATTGTAAACATTTACTTTATTTGGACTCCAGGAATCTCCAAAACAGTGGAGGGATCAACTAAGAAGAAGAACGAGATAAAACATGACAAAACTCAAATTCAAAAGATTGGCTAGATCTATGTAACTTAGACCTAATGTTTTTTTACAAAACATCTGAAAAGCTGAAGACAAATTTCAAAGGATTTCAAATATTATAAATTCATAATATAAGAGCGAAATATCATTATCATTAATTATCATTATCATTAGTTTCATGACTTACTTTCCAATGATCTCACAGAGCTCATACACATCATCAAAGAGTAAATCTTCATCTGCCATGTTGAGATTGATGATGTCAGTCCGTCCGTGTTGAACTGGAAAATTCCTCTCAAATTTAATATTTACAGATTATATTCAGCAAATCCTCCAGTCCTCTGACTAGGTGCCTCACTGAACTGAGGGAATACTTCAATAAAATTCTCGGTTGATCCGCTATATATGTCCAATATAGGGAAGCAGAAGTGTATTATCAATCAAGTCCCAGGCGTCAATGAAGAGTTTGTAGTGCAGTGCAGTCTGCACAGCACAGGCTAGGCTAGGGGATCGCACCAAACCAACCGTTTTACGGCAGCAGGTGCACGATATAGCCGCTCGCTCGGCTACACAGGAATACCGTACAGTACCGCGGCTCAGCTAGCTCAGCTCACAATACACGGCCCTTGTAATGCTCGACAGAAAAAGGTGTGTCGATCGTCCCCCAAATGGCTTGAAAATTTGATCAGAATGACAGTATTTCCAAATTATTATACCTACGATGGACTATGATACCAAGAGTTTATCCAGATATTCCAGAATCAAATAATATCCAAAATAAGTGTGTTTCTTTCCGCTGCTAAAAAGACAATCCGTCCACCTTTGGAGATTTAGACCCTAGGCAGGTCAATTTGTTTTTTTACGTGCGCCCTCTGTCATTAAAAGCATTACAACTGAAATAAGACAAGACATAGTGTCAATTTATCTTTCTGTAATATATAACAGCCCCTTCATATTGTATTATCCATTTCCCCTGTATTTCCCAGTGTCGCTTACAAATTGTGTACATTTTCAAACTCAAGGCAACTACATGTGTATGACCAGACAGGCGGTTACGCAGGGGGGGGGGGGGGGTTAGGGGTTAAACCCCCCCTCCCCCCTTGTTTTTTTTAATAAAAAATAAAAAAATAAAAAATAAAAATTATACAAATAGCTGACCATAATAAAGTTGATCTTACCCCGCCCCCAACGGAGCAAAATGTCAAATCTTCAAATTTCGAGACCCCCCCCCCCCCCAAAAAAAAAGTGTCCTCTTACCTCATAATAGGAGAAGAGGGTCGCTTTTCATAATAGGAGAAGAGGGTCGCTATCCATAATAGGAGAAGAGGGTCGCTATTCATAATAGGAGTAGAGGGTCGCTATTCATAATATGAAATGAGGTTCATTACTCATAAGGGTCGCTATTCATAACACGAGAAGAGGGTAACTATTCCTTTTACGAAATGAGGTTCGCTAATCATAATACCACGGGAGGGTCGTTATTCATAACAGGAGAAGAGGGTCACTTTTCATAACAGGAGAAGAGGGTCGCTTTTCATAATAGGAGAAGAGGGTCGCTATCCATAATAGGAGAAGAGGGTCGCTATTCATAATAGGAGTAGAGGTCGCTATTCATAATACGAAATGAGGGTCGCTATTAATAATAGGAGAAGAGGGTCGCTATTCATAATAGGAGAAGAGGGTAGCTATTCCTTTTACGAAATGAGGTTCGCTAATCATAATACCACGGGAGGGTCTTTATTCATAACAGGAGAAGAGGGTCACTTTTCATAACAGGAGAAGAGGGTCGCTTTTCATAATAGGAGAAGAGGGTCGCTATCCATAATAGGAGAAGAGGGTCGCTATTCATAATAGGAGTAGAGGGTCGCTATTCATAATACGAAATGAGGGTCGCTATTAATAATAGGAAAAGAGGGTCGCTATTCATAATAGGAGAAGAGGGTCGCTATTCGTAATACGAAATGAGGGTCGCCATTCATAATAGGAGAAGAGGGTTGCTATTCATAATAGGAGAAGAGGGTCGCTATTCATAATAGGAGAAGAGGGTCGCTATTAATAATAGGAGGAGAGGGTTGCTATTCATAATACGAAATGAGGTTCGCTATTCATAATAGACGTAGGGGGTCGCTATTCATAATACAAAATGAGGTTCGCTATTCATAATAGGAGAAGAGGGTTGCTATTCATAATAGGAGAAGAGGGTCGCTATTCATAATACGAAATGAGGGTCGCTATTAATAATAGGAGAAGAGGGTTGCTATTCATAATAGAAGAAGAGGGTCGCTATTCATAATAGGAGTAGAGGGTCGCTATTCATAATAGGAGAAGAGGGTCGCTATACGTAATACGAAATGAGGGTCGCTATTCATAATAGGAGAAGAGGGTTGCTATTCATAATAGGAGAAGAGGGTCGCTATTCATAATAGGAGAAGAGGGTCGCTATTAATAATAGGAGGAGAGGGTTGCTATTCATAATACGAAATGAGGTTCGCTATTCATAATAGACGTAGGGGGTCGCTATTCATAATACAAAATGAGGTTCGCTATTCATGATAGGAGTAGGGGGTCGCTATTCATAATACAAAATGAGGGTCGCTTTTCATAAAAGGAGTAGAGGGTCGCTATTCATAATAGGAGTAGGGGGTCGCTATTCATAATACGAAATGCGGGTCGCTATTCATAATAGGAGTAGGGGTCGCTATTCATAATACGAAATGAGGGTTGCTTTTCATAATAGGAGAAGAGAGTCGCTATTCATAATGCGACGAGAGGGTCGCTATTCATAATACCGAAAAAGTTAAAATGACATAAGCAATAAACTAAATGTTAATAAGAAAGCGACATACTGGATAGAGGACACCCCATGGCTACAGGCCGTGGCTGGGGCGTAGGCCGGGGGGAGGGGGTGGGGTAGGCCACATGGTCCCAAACATTTGAAGAAAATATTTATTGAAAACTCACATTTCTGAAGAAAAAAAGGCGTGCCCCAATAATAAGTTTAGTTCATTCCGGTCACCAGCCCCCCCCCCCCCCCCCCCCAGTGAGCCCGACCACGCTGCGCCATTCGGCCCACCCTACCGGCAGTATTCCCTTGGTACATGTACATATTGGCGACAATTCTCGTCCAAGTAGTTCATAGATGGCGTAGCCTGTGTGTGTTTAAGGGTGGGGGGCGGTGGGGTTGTATCAGTACATGTTGCCTTCAAGGGGTTGATATATCATGTCCCTTACCTTCAGCAAAGGAAGCAGCGACAAAAAGGGGGTTGTAGGCAGGGGCGTCGCTAGACCTTTTTCAGTGGGGTGGGGGAGGCCACCGAATACCGACAAAAATAGCCACCAATTACCAACAAATATATTAATGCCGATGTCCCAATGTCTACAAATTTAACCCTATAAATCCGGGACCAGGAGCTAAATTATTTTTCCAGTTCCCCCCCCCCCCCTCTCTCTCCCCGCGCGAAGCGCGTAAGCTTTGACGTTTTATTAATGTATTAGACAAAGAAGACTATACGTTGGACCGACTCTTAACCATTGTCTGAATTTTCAAGAATGTTTCTTTATCCGATAAAAAGTTGCACACTTCGTATGGAAAAAAGTTGCCGGCTGACCGACATAATACACCGACTTCAAACTTCTGCATAAATATGGTATACGAGGATCGAGCAAGAATACCGACACAGCGGACCCGACACAGCAACAACATTATCTATTCGTATCTTTCTTGCTCCCTCGACCAAACATACCCCCTCTCTCTTACTCACCCCTCTTCTCTCGGGCTCTTACCCCCCCCCTCTCTCTCTCTCTATCTTTCATCCCCTGTTTCTTTTGTTTTCTTTTTCTCTTTTTTTTCTTCTTTTGCTCCTTTTCTTCCTTTTCTTTCTTTTTCTTTCTTTCCTCTCTTCCTCTTTTTCTCTTTCTTTCTCCTCTTCTCTTTCCTTTCTTTTCCTTTTCTTTTCTTTCCCATTTCCTCTCCTTTTTCTCCTCCCCCTTTTCTCATTTTTTTTCGACAGCAGCGCAATTTTACCGACAATATCTTGACAGGCGGGGGTGTCGCACCCCACACGCCATTTGGACGCCCCTGGTTGCAGGGAGTTAGTACAATATTCAAGCTTTTCGTAAATATACAATATTGCACGATTTTGTTCTTCCTCCTCATATGTAAGGAAGTAATATTTTCAAGATTTTAAGTCAAATAAGATACGATTTGTGATCGTAAGGCATTATGCAAACGGTGGCGTCCACTGTATAATGTCTTTTTAAAAGTAGGCCTATATTTTCTTTTTAGCTTTGATAATTATATAAATACATCCCCATAATCTAGCTAATATATTTCCCCGCTCCAGTGGTGACAAAAAAGGGAAACATAACACACACATAATCCTATCGTAATTTGTCCCCCTTGTGCGAAAATCTCCCCCCCCCCCCCTCAACTGATAGTCAAACTTTGGTGACAAGACGATATACTTTACAAGGAAACCACCTCGGCCAGGAAAAAAGAAAAAAAAGAAGAAAGATTTAGAACGTGACAGTAAGACAATATGTATATGCTTATGATTACCAACCTCTCCTACGAGATGACCCCGACAATAAGACACTATTTCAAACTCGTGGGAGACAGTGAGCATAGGATGACAATATAATGCTTTTTCACAATAATAAATTCCATAAAGATTAATATGGTTAACAAAAACAAAACAAAAAACACAACATTATTTTCCTGTTCTCAATGTGTATGATGAATTGACAGGTGGTATATATTATGTGTTTGTTCTGTAATTATCTATCTTGTTTCATGGCAACTTACATCAGCCTTAATTTTCGTTTTATTTGTTCCCTTTATTGTATTTTCTTTTTTATTATGGTTTGGTTATTTAAAGTAATTGATTATCTATATTTCATGTGTGAACCTTTAAGCATGTATATATCGACTCGAATAACTATTACATGTATTTGCTGTGTTTGCTTTGAATTTATCATGTCTCGAATTAATTAATTAATGTTTATTTTGTATTGAACCTGCATTCATATTTATGTTTACATTCCGTATTTTTCCTGTGTTTGTTCTGTATTTATCATTATATCAGGCCCCATTGTTGCTACGAGGGCTAGACATCCACCCCAAAATAAAAACGAAGACAAATTTCTCACGGCATTTTTTACTTTAATTGTGTTGCACTAAAAAGACCTTATCAGACCTCCTTTCCCATCACCATCTCCCCAACAAAAAAAGACAATAAATGTTTGATTCATATTCGGATTGCATTACCTCTTTGTACGATACGTGACGCGAAAACCGTGAAGGTCCGAAAGTGTTCAAGCCCCCTATCCCCCAAAGTCTCAAACAAATCACAATTCTAAAGTGCCCCCCCCCCCACCTCTCACCCCTCTCCGTACAGTAAGTAGGCTCGTGGTCCGGCCCAACCCCGCTATATAATTTGTAGGTCCATAATTCCTACTAAAAGCTATTTTCTACAAAAACATAATTGTCGTATAAACAATGACAATTTCTGAAATAGCAAACTCAGTCCTTGAATAACTATGAAAATGGGCCTGCTTGGTCTACTTAATGTCGCATAGCCTGGATAAGATCAGTCGGGGCCGGGTGGTGGGGCAACATTTCCCACAAGAAAGTCAAATTACGATACGATTATATATGTTCATGTTTTCCTTTTTTTTGCGTCACCATAAGGGCGGGAGATGTTTTCTATATACTTATTAAAGATTAAAAGGTGAAATATACCTACTTAAAAACAAGACAAATATTCAGGGCCATGTGTCGCCTTGGGGGTGTCCTCCGTCCAACATTTCCCTTTGTAATGAACATTTTGGATATTGCTTAGGCCTGTTTCATTTTATGAATAACGACCCTCATCCCGTATTATGAATAGCGACCCTAACTCTATTATGAATAGCGACCCTCATTTCTTATTATGTATAGCGAACATCTACTCCTATTATGAATAGCGACCCTCATTTCGTATTATGAATAGCGACTCTCTCGTTGTATCATGAAAAGCGACCCTCATTTCGTATTGTGAATAGCGACCCCCTACTCCTATTATGAATAGCGAACCTCTTCTCCTATTATGAATAGCGACCCTCATTTCGTATTATGAATAGCGACCCTCTACTTCTATTATGAATAGCGACCCTCATTTCGTATTATGAATATCGACCTTCATTTCGTATTATGAATAGCGACCCCTACTCCTATTATGAATAGCGACCCTCTTCTTCTATTATGAATAGCGACCCTCTACTCCTATTATGAATAGCGACCCTCTTCTCCTATTAATAATGACCCTTATGAATAATGACCCTTATGAATAGCGACCCTCATTTTGCATTATGAATAGCGACCCCCGTTTGGTATTAAGAATAGCGACCCTCTTTTCGTATTATGAATAGCGACCCTCGTTTCGTATTATGAATAGCGACCCTCGTTTC